>LPNX010732882.1:1437129-1475031 GCA_001517045.1 Pseudotsuga menziesii | reverse complement strand
TATATATATATATATATATTTCTTTAGAATCTAATTATGAAACATATCACACATTTGAAAAGAAAATACCTTATGACAAATGTAAACATACCTAAAAAAAATGAACCGAACGTAACAGATCTGAATGCAACACCTAAGCTTGCTGAAGAGATAACACACTTGCATAAGAGTAAATGGAAGGAAAGTAAACTAACTAAATTTTCAAGACACACGTACATGAAATTAAACTATGGAAAAGTAAATTATCTATGTTTTCGTAAGAAAAAGTACATTTAACTACGGGAAAGTAAAATACCTATGTTTTCAAAAAGTACACTTAAGAGAAGTAAATCGGACTTTGCGTGAAGTAAACACACTTGTGTGAAAAAGGAACAACAAGGATTTGGGGCGACCCACTAAAGTGGATGCGTCAGGCTGTCAAACTATGGAGATTCCATAGTGAAGTCGTCTTTGCATCTTATCGTTTCCCTTCCCCCTTGTTGTGTAATGTAAAGGAAATCTATCTACCCTTATCTACCTAGACTCCAATCCCTTTAGCACCTCCCCGGCAACAACGCCAAAATGTTGGGTAAAATATGCACTATCTAATTCAACACTTAAATTTTCAACCCAGGAAGGTAGGCTGTGAGATGAAAACACTATATGTGCAGGATTGAAGGCTTGTATGAACCTAAGCTAACTAAATATGAAAATGCGCTAACATGAAACTATATGATTTTAATCTACATGCATGACTTTCATAATTCAAATGCAAGATTTTAATCTATCTATGAAAACAAGAAATTAACTAAGAACTTGAAATGTAATTATAAATTCAAATCTAATCTAATGTAGATACTAATATATTCTATAAAGGAAGGAAGTTGATTAATAACTGAGATTCAAACTAGTCTACTACTATGCTAATCTATTCTATGGAAAGGAATTGCATATACTAATCTAGAAAGCAGTCACTTGGTCCGAAAGTGATTTAAGTGATGAAAGAAAAACTAACTACCTACAACAAATTACCTAATCTATATTATGAATTGGAGACTATTCCATGTATGCATAAGTAAATGCCTATCTAAGAATGCAAGTGAAAATGAGTTATGGAAAGTAATCAACTATTTAATTGCAAATTCGTAGAAATCAAAGCAAATATTATTATAAATACCAAGCGTAAATAAATGCGTTGAAAAACAGTAAACTAATCAAAGAAAACTAAACTTGGAGCTTTATAATCAAATCTAAAACTAAGTACAAACAATAATTGAAAATATATTCAATCTGTAAGCAAACCTACAACAGAAAAACAAAATATTTCTACTCTACCTCTTCAGCAAACTATACCATAAACTAAGGAATCTTAACCAATCATTAGAAGATCATGCAACTGATTTACAACTTGAAAATGAAACTTACACTAAACTAGGTTATGTGAACTTTTCTCATCAAACTTCAAAATATTGAAAACTAATGCATCTAATACGAAGGGAAAAATGAAAACAATCTAAACCAAAGATATAATTACAAAAAATTACAACGATATTGAAGAAAGAAATTAGAAACCACAATAAACCAAAACACAATACATAGGGTGAAAGGAGTAAAATATGAATAAAACTTTAATAAACGCTTTAAACGATCTAACCTATGATCCTAGAGACAAACATAACCATTACTTAACTACCACAGTCGAAACATATTAAAAAATGTAAAGAAACAAGCTTAAAACAGATTGACAACACTAAGGGTTGAATGAAAGGATGGATAACAGACTGGAATGCAGGTTTGGTTGACAAGCATAACAGGCTGTCTGGATGACAGTTTGCACATAGAAAGCACTAAAATGTCAAGAAATTGTTAGTCTAAATTATTTTGAGATCAGCTGATCCATGCACATGATAACAAAATCTAAAAGATAGAGATTAAACCTACCTAATGATTAAATTCAATCTATAAAATAACTAAGACTCAATTCATAATTAAAAGACATCATTATCTATTGCATAATAAAATAGAGCTGAAAGGTAAACTAATTTAATCTACAGCTACAGGAGAATTAATAGAAGTAAACTTAATCATAAAATAAGCTTGAACTACTGGAATAATGCGAATTCTAGCTAATTGCAAATGAAAAAGGAAAAGACAAGTTGAAAGGAGGTATGCATGACCGGTCATTTAAATTCTGAATATGTAAATTGTATTAACATCAAGAAATATATTACAGGAAACAACACAACACCATCTACAAGAAAACCAAGTTAAATATTGAAATTGAAAACTACTTATCTGCAAAAAAGAAACAACAAAATATAAACAATGAAAAACCTTTGGTTATTGAGGGGCCCTTCTCAGCAATCATGGGTTTTGTCTAACTCAAATCAGTCACCAACAGAGCACAAAAATACTCATCCACAACTGAAACATAGATTTTTTATTAAACTGAAGCAGAGTTTTACAAAGAGTTTTTCTCCTTTCCTCGTCAAAACCAAAGAGGTATTTATATGTTGATTACAATGGATATCAGGTCGACCACCTCTTGCTAAAAATAGAGGTTCTTTATTGCTGTAACAACTACCCATCAAAACATGAATGAATTCAGAAAACAACCAACCACAATTTCTAGAAAAGTTGGTTTCAAAGAACCACTATTTTGTCCCAAATGACTTTGAATTTTGTGAAACTTCCTTGTAGTAATCGAAATGGGCCTATTCTACAAAAAACCCATGTGCCAAAATTTTCAATTTCGCTTATCTTTGCCCGAAAATATAGCCCAAAAATTTGTTGTCTGTTAAAAACATGTGGTTTGCATGGGCGTCTGGATGAGCGTTCAAATGACCTGTAACTAAAGTTTGTTCATAAATCTGGATTCTAAGTGGATTTTTTGTTGGTTTGTTGGCCACGTTGAAGGATGAGTGTTGGGTTGTTGAACTATATGCTGGATTCCTGGAGCTGGCCTTCCTCACGTGAACCATTTTATTGAATAGATTGCATGTGTTTAAATGATATATCATCTACGTATATGCCTATCCATGATGTGTGGATCCGTGAACCTGCATACAAAAAAAGTATGATTATATATATATATATATTTTAATTTAAAACATTGTTACAAACTAACAAATTGTTTTAAGAATCAAACCAAAATTATTAAAACGTGTTTTTGACTTTGTTTTATGTAATGCCTATTTTTTATTATTATTTGTTTTATGTTATGTTTATATTAAAAGAGATTAGTATATATTTAAATAATAATAATAACCTTTTTATTACTTAATGGTTTATTTTTTATATTTGAAACAATGTTAAAGATGTATTATTAATTCAAATTTTTAATTTGTAGATGCAAATATCATGGAACCAACAAGAATCAGAGAACAAAGTTAAGTCCAGGCAGTAAACCAATAAGAAACATGTTATTAAACTTAGTGTAAAAATTAGGACCAGAAAAAGGATGAATGGAGGGCCAAAATGTGCACTAAATACAATAACACATCATGATGAATTAAGCTTCTTTTAAATTTATAAGTTATAATTGATGAAAACATAGTAAAAGATAGACAAATTAAAGATAAATGTATTAGATTTCGGTAAATAGGCCGAGAAATTATTGTAAATAACATCATCATAAAAGACAATTCTGGGGCCCAACATACGCTCTACATCCACACCTATGATGTCATCACCCCTCCCCCTTCGACGATGTCGACGAAAACTATCTAGTTTTCTAGGTCCAACATCTTCATATATATGACCAAGTATCAATATATGTCATCACACAAAAACATGTCTTTTTTATTTCACTATATCAAAAAACACAAAAAAATTAATAATTCAAAAACACGATAGAGTCAGGACTGTTACCTATGTTTTCGTATGCAGATCCCAGTGGAATGGGCATATCAGGGTCACCACAAAAGTTTATCCCCTCATAGGGGTAGTCATCTATGGCTATGATCTGCCTACACCACCAGGGGAAGAAGTCTATTGGGTAGGGGTTGGCCACTCGTCCCCCTCCTAATCTTCGCATCACATTCGTAGCAGAGCTAAATCCTGAGCACCATGACGAGTGATCTCCACTCTTTGGCTTATCCTTAGTACATGCTCAAATAAAAGGGTACTCAAGATGCTTTTGAATCCAAATTTTCTCATTCTTCCCATATTGCAGTATGTCAACTGTTGTTTCATGTTGCCCAGCAGTGAGGTACTCCTATCATAAATGGTGGGCCTCATGCATTCCATCGCATAGAACATCAATGGTATAGATCCCTGATGAAGGGATTTCAATCCTGAAATCCTTCCAAGTACCCGTAGTATGGCCTTCAACCCTAGGTTTTGGATCGAGTTCATTGGAATCAGGCTCCCAACCTTTTCTGTGTCAGGGAGGCAGTAAAATGAAATGCATTCCACTATTGTGAGGCCACCTCCTAACCCACGAGCTCGTAGGTTGACCACCTTCCCTCTGCAGGAGATTCCTATAATGGAGTATATATCCTCAACCTCAAGGCTGAGGGGCATCCCATCCAACTGGAATGTTTCTGTATTAGGATCCCAATAGTCTACCAGCATTTGGAGTAGTCTTAGTTTGGCTGTCAAGATAACAAGATGCCAGAATTTGTATAAACCACAAGCCCTCAAATCTTGTTGGGCCATTAAATCTCCTTACACGGCCCTTTCAACGTCTTCATGCTCACATTCACGCCACTCAATAACCATCATGCACAAAAAATTTAGAGTTTCATCTATCTTTGCCTTAAAAATTGTTAAACACAACCTTATACGTGACTGTTCTACAAACAACTGCGTACATATGCAAGAGTCAAAGTATATTCTGTGTATGTCGATCCCTATACATGGAAATCACTTGATTTTCCATGTTGGCTGAAATCACCTTTTTGGGGGATGGCATAAAAATAAAAATTGACCATGAAAAATTAAAATTAAAGTATTGAAATGAATGATAATGGCATGAGGATTTACCTGATCCAGACGGTGTGTGATTTCATGGATCGTGGCTCTCGGAATCAACTTTTCGAGTTTTTGGTTCAAAAACACTATGTGGGGTAAAATTCCAAATGGTATGGAAATTTTTTTTTTCAGTATTTTATAAAAAAAAATTTGAAATTTTTACCCACTTTTCTATAGTTTGGACCGTTATTGAGCTTTTTTGGATCGTTTGGCCTAATTTTGTTGTGTGGGGACCTGATTTGAGCGAATTTTGATTCGTACATGCCTATCGCGGGTATAATGTCAAACTGGCATATATGTTAGGATTTCACATCTACTTATTACATTTATGCATTGCCTTATGACCGTTTCATCTTGACCTTAGGTACGAACCCACTTTGTAATGTCGTGGAACCTTCATACTACTATTTAGAGGTTACATTATGTAAGTGGTAAATATTTCATATACATAGACGCCCTAGTTAGATCCCATTTTCATTTGGTACCCATGCTGATATTTCACCTTTAGGTTTGGGGAGTCCCTCATAGTCCCGCCATGTCCTTGGGAAAGAGCTTCATACTCCTATTAAACTTTATGCTAGTCATTCCCCATAGTGACTCCTTTGTATATCAAGTTGTAATTTCATTTAATGATTTTCTCTTTCCTTATTGAGATTTATGTCGGCTCCCCGCTTCCGAGTTATAAGCCATATAGCCCAAGCTTGTCTCAATCCTATCCAAGAATATATTTTTACATATCTTTTGGAGCTTGATCACCCTTTACCTAGAGGATACCTTCCCCCGAGTGTCCTTATCTTGCACATGTTTCCTTGCATTGAGCATAGGTATTTTCCACTACTTGGATATAGTTTCTTTCCTGCGACACTCGTCTCCTCTTAGTTGTACACTATAAAGAACTTTTATTCTTTTTCAAGCTTTTGAACATCTAAAAAAGTCCAAAAAATTAAAAAAATAAAAATCCGGATGAGAAATGTTATTATCTTTGGAAGCTATCGAGACGTGTCTCCTTCAAACAGAGCACTGTATATCATATACGTTGGTTGGGTTGTTAGTTTGACTTTAGGAGTTGTACTCATTACTCTGATTTTTTCTCCACCGACTGGTTATGCTTTTAGTCCTATGGAGCCTCTGTTTATGCCTCCTATGTCACCGAGATGTCCCAGTTTGCATATCGAGTCTATGTTGCCTACCTTCAGTCGCCATTCACCTTATTCTCCTGTTCGAAGGAATTTTAAGCTTGAGTTGGCAATTCCTCAGTTATCTTGACTTTGCATGTCGGTCATTCTGGGTATAGTTACTGGTTCATGCACATCTTGTTTATTTGAGTTCTTCCACAATATCCAGCATTTCTGAGTACCTCATGTTGGTTGATGGGGGATGCCTTAATGCCCTCCTTCCAGTGGATTCCATTCCATTGAATTCAGATCATTTATTCTGGAATAGGAGTCTAGAGTCCATTTGAGTGCCTTGAGACTTATAGTCATCAGTGGTAGGTTCTCTCGCCATCGAAAATTTTGGGAATACATCAATGTCCCTTGATCGATGGATTATTTCAAGTGTTTGACCTCAACACATCTATTCACACTTGCTAGATTGCACTCTGTACCTCAATTCCCATTATCATTATCGGTGGGATATCTCACATCGGTTAATGGTATACATCAACGACTAGTAATCAGATGATTGACTATCATGTTCGACCTTGACACCTTTATTCACATGATAGGACATGTACTCATAGAGGTTTGCGTAGAAGACCTCCAATATTGGTGGCATTCCATATATGCTACCTCCTTAATCGTGCCAGTATTCATGAGATGTCATATCTCATGACTAGATTCCAGTGTATATCAGATATCTTCATCCATTATGGAGATCTTGATTCATTATATATTGTATGTGGTGATGACCACACATGACATTTGTATATCATGCCTATTCATGGCCATTGTACTCTTATGTATCTGATACTGCTATATGTATATTTGTAGTCATATGCAAATATTGATCATTGTATTGTACTAATGAGTGGTTGGTTCTTATACTTGGGTCTTCATTACTCCACTTCTAGGATGGATATAATGTATTTTGGCCATCATGTTACCCCTCGGACCTCACACATTAGGGGGCATATGTTATAGTTGATTTTACCACACCTGGTTGATCACAAATTTATGGCCTTCCATGTCCCTCTGTAGACTCCTTGGACCCCCTTTTCTCTTATTATACTTTGATGTGCCAATAAATTCCCCAAAAAACACTTGCTTATGTGTATACATGACTTTTAAATCTATACTTGTGTGTATACGGAACATTTGATCCAAAACCCGCATACATTGAGAAATGTGCATAAAGACAAAAGTTTTTGGATTTTTCCTCATAGAGTCCCGAATATGTTGATTCTTGGCCTTCCATATTCCTTGAGAACAATCAGACTCGACCCTCCATTTCCTATTTGGAGTGCTATATATTGATCCTCTTGGATACATTGAAGGTGGAGAAATTGGAGAGCAAGGAAAATACAAGCCATTGTTACCTCACTTACTATACTCGAGTCTGCATCCATTTGTCCTTTTGGAGCACATAGTGTTTCTCTTCCCAATATTTCATTTTCTTTGTAATATTTCCATTGAGATATGAAATATTGAAGTGGTGGAGGCCCAGGTGGAGGACTCAATTTCTTGGGTTTGAAGAAGTGTCGACAGATGTTGTCACTATTGTACCTCTATTTTTATTAATATAAANATGTGCATAAATATGAATATTGTATCCATGGATGTATTTATTTGCTTATACATGATTGATTATATATGCTAGAGTAGGCCTAACACTTGAATATATAGCATGATTATCTTGTTTGTTGTTGTTGAGAGCGAATTGTGAATGCAAGCGTGTTGGAAAATCTCAATAAGGATCTACATCAATCGTCTGGAATAAGGTACAATTCATATACCTTAGTGTTAGATGTCTTTATTTGTCTTGCATATTGGAAATGATTTATCTTTGGTGTCATTCAATCTGCTGTGGTACACCCCAAGCCATAGGAAGTTTCTCTTCATAACAACACCTAGGGGTTCTAAGTGATTTTATTTAATTACCCTAGGGAAATTTGGTAAAATAATTATGTAAGAGGCTTATAATAAGTTTTATTTCTTGTCAGTTTTAATTATTATGAAATTAATTATGTGGAAAATAAGTTTCCATTAATAGGAGGGCCACTTAGGCAAGCCAACTTGCCAAGGAGGAAATAGAAACTATCATAAGACTGACAAAATCCAAGAAAAATCTATCAGACACAAAAGAGGCAAATCTGGGCCAAAGGAGGGTGCAATTTCCATTTGAATATTTAGTCACAAAATCAAGCAGTGTAGAAAAAGCTATCATAAGGAAAATCAACAACTTTGGGCTAAAGGAGGGCGCAGTTTCCATTCTGGGGTTCAGTCACAAAAACAAGAAATGCAGAAAAAGTTGTCATAGGGAAAAGAAACAACTATGGAAAAAAGGAGGGTGCAATTTCCAAATTGAATAAAGGTGGATGATAGGGAAACATATTTCTTATCCCATACATGCTAATTTCTCAAGGAGGCAGCATCATGTGGCTAGGGTTAGGGTTTTAGCAAGGGAAACTTGGTCAGCAGGTGATTGAATTTCCCAAAAAGTTACCAGAGGTTTATTTAAAGGAAGTTGGAGCTCCATTATTCAGTTTGGATGTTGATTAATTTTATTTTGATGAAGCTAAGGCATCCTTGCTGAGTGTTGTGTCTCAGTTTCTTAGGAAAAGTGCCCCAAGGTTCTCATTCCCCTTCTTCTCTCTCTTCCCCTTCTATCTTATTGCAGGTGACTTGAGATAAGTAGGAGAACATAAATCTCATCTCGAATTATGTAGCTGATTCCCACTCATTTTTATTATATGTGAAAATAATATTATGTATCATGGAGCTTCCATGATTAAATGCTTATAAGAAGTGATTATTGTGCCCATTTAGTGGGGTATTTGAATGTATAATGTAATGGGAGTAAACTAATATCCATGGAAGGAGTTTTAAATGTTTTGATATGATTCATGATGATATATTTACCTATGTAAAACTTTATTAGCAGGTATGATTTCATCATAGTACAAAATTCATGAATTAATGTACACCCTTGCTAGATGACTAGAAAAATTTAACTAGCCTTATAGTTTTATTAATTCCGAGAGATATATGAATCCAAATGTAATTTTTTAAGTTTATATATGTTTTTAAGTGACCCCTCTATCAATCCCAACATTCATACTAATATTTTGTTGAGTCCGTACCCTGTTTGGGCAGCCTTCTCTATGCAAGGGTCTCCTCGACCCAAAACTACCATTTTTCCCCAAAACTTTCCTAACATCTCCAAATCCTTCCAGAACATTTCTTAACTATCTGAAACTTTGTTTGAAGCTTATTACTAGTGTTTTGACACATTTTAACTTTTCTCAATCCCCTGGTTGATTGGATTTGAAAAATTCTTCCTCGTCGCACGGTTGGGTGACCCAAGAGCATGGGATTATGTTTCAACGGAGATGATTCCAAAACCTAAATGGTACCGGATTTAAATGTGTTAGGGAAGATAATTTATTAGTCCTAAATTGTCCTTGATTTCTCCTAGAATCCCACTACTATGTTTTCAAAAGTATCAACCACTTTCCCTTATTTTTCCTAGTCTCAAGAGCTTTCTGATTTAGTGCAAATTTCATATAAAATTTTAGTTGAAGTTACATCAGAGATAATATTCTGATCTGATTATAGATATGGAATATTACAAATCGTAATATTCCTCAATGATTCTTCAATTACTTTTTAATTGGCCATTCATAGATTACTTTGATGCCCTAATGAGATACAATATTACCCAATAATTCCAATCCCCACACATAAAAGTAACACTTGAAAGGATTAACATATAGTTTTCTCTATTCCTATAGTTTTTAAGACCATATCAACATGTTAAACATGCTCTTCCTAAGGAATTTTGTATAATAGTATATCATCAAAAAAATACTAACACAAATTTTATAAGGATTACCTTGATAAGTCACGTTACTAAGGCCAAAAGTCATCACCAAAAATTCATAATGATATTTATGTGTTTTGTTGAAAGCTAGGATTTCACTTCACATTCAAGTAGATATTACACACACACACACACACACACACACTACTAACAAATGAACACATAAATTGGACCAAATATTTATATGATTGTATTCCTTAATAGATGGTATATTCATACAGAGAGAAGGAGGTTGGGGTAGTTGTACACACTCCAACTACTCTTTAGGGTTAATGCATATGTTATCCATTATTACATATATTTTATCTAATATACATTATGACTTTCTAGAGGCCAAGTGGCCCCCTCAACATCTCCCCGACCCTCAAACTCTTCTTTGTACCGAAGAAGGGTATGCAACAACACTCAAAGTCCCTTCTCCTATAGAGGTGTCCTTATTGTACACCGACCATGCATACCAGACTATATAGGTAAATCGTCGAAAATAACTACCAACTATATAAGAAGGGGTTCCTAAATAAGGTTTAACTGTGACTCATTACTCAAAATCCTCCAACTTCAACTTGGCAGTGGACTAGAAACTAGTGCATCTCACAGTGCTTGCTCCCAACCCAGAAATGGGCTCCCTTCAGGTTTCTATTGTTGCACCTCTCTTTATTTCTCGTGCCTATGGGGTGTTGAGGGCTCATAATAGTCTCATCTCAAACTTCTCCTCTTGCATAGCATTTTGTTTCCTTCTACTTTTGAAACCACAATTTGGGAGTGAATTTCAAGTACCGAGGTGTTTAAGCACATTGCCATCATGTCTTGTTGAAATGATTTTTTGTGCATTATATGATATCTATCTACTTATTGAATGTCTACTTTTGTATTGAGGATTCATGATTCCTACAAGTCGATGTTGTATCATGGATGATGCTAATGGTTTCTTTGCTTATGCTACTTATGTTTTTTCTTATAGGAGTTGTAGCAGGGATTTCTCCCTTACTACAAGGCAGGAATGGCTACCTACTGTCTATAGGACGGAAGGGTAGGGTTCTTGGTGGTTGTGCAAGAAAAATGAAATAGAAATGAAATAGAACAACAATACAAAGAAAACCCATCTGCACACAAGGTTACAGGTTGAGCTCCAAGACCCTGCATACAACAATGGAGACCTCGAAGAACATGTTAGGCCATAAACCTGCAAGCAAAGATATGTTAGAAAAACTCAAATAAACAAAAAAAAACATAAATTTTACCTTCTTTTGGTGGAAATGGGCCACCATGCCCTAGCTTGGAGAAGCATCTCTCTTGAGAATGGGCGAGCTATAGCTTAATGGGAGGATGGATGAGAGGGAGGGTGAATGGCTTGAGAGACAAATGGTCTCAAGGCACTCACTCAGGTAGCATAACAGTATGCAAGGAAAGAATGATTTGAGAGTGACCCCCACCCCTCTATTTATACTTTTTCTCCAGACTTTTAGGGTTTTAAGCCCCTAGTTGGGGCTTTAGCCCCTTTTTTGGGTTTTTATCCCCTTTCACTCAATATTTAGCTCTTTTGGAGGTCTTAAGCTCCTTTGAGGGGTTTTATCCCCTATGAGAGCTATTTTGGCACTTTTTAGGGGTTTTTAAGCACTTTTGCACATTTTTAAGCCTTTTTTAGGGTGTGGGGGTCAAATGGGGTCAAATGAGGGTCTTGTGTGGGTTTCCTTGGGTGGTGTAGGCCATGTAGAGCTAAGTGAGGTATTTTTTGGGTTAACAGATTTCCTCCTAATGTGTGAGGGAGGGATCTCATTGTATGGTCGATGAACATCATAGGATTTTCTTGGGGAGAGGTGGTGCTTCCTGGGCCGGGGCATGGTGGCTTTTAGTTTTTGTATTAATATGGTTCCCATTAATGGGTGAGATACAATTGATGTGTGACATGTATATGGACGAGGCGGGCATCCCTATGCTCGTAACAATATCAAATGAATAATGTGATCTAAGCTCTATAATACAAGAACTGACCATGTACAACTGTTGTTACAATAATGGTTGCCTAAATGAGAGGCTGAATACAATACTGATCTGAAGAACTACTACATTGGACCCATGGAATTCTCATGGAATTCTATATCTTCATGACTAATAGCCTGCTAGATCTGGAACGGTACATAGCTGTATGGAATCACTAATGGAAAGTCAGAGTCTCTGTGGTACAAATATGCTGCATCAATCATAAGTCTATATAGAAGCACTGTTGGGGCTTCTAAAGACTGTCTCCAATGCAACCCGAAAAGCACAAGGGACATAAAACTATTTTAGGTCCCTTGAATAGACTCATCAATGTGCTAGAGTCAGGTGACACCTGGGGTCTTTGACCAAATACTGCATGGACCAATACCCTGTATGAATCTCAACAGTGCAGAGGTGTAATTGGAGTCAAGTATGCGAGAGACAACCATCCTGAGAGGCACTAAGGACTCCTCTCAAGTGGTCCAAGGAATTCATCAATGAGGTTAATGAAACCAATATATAGGGACCTCTTGGTCTATCCTCTGGAATATGTGTGTCGTCGTTGACAGAGGGAGACCTGCCCCTAGTTAAGGCAATGGTGTTTCCTTGACCAGAAGTGCGAGGGAGATAATCGAAAGATCTGAGGCAATCTGAGAACTGAACCACTGAATGGGGGAGGGGGAAGGGAAAGAGTTGAACAGGGGTATAGGGAGTGTAGTAGACTCAAACTTCCTTTGTTTAGAGTATGACGATAGGGAAAACTAGGCAGCAAATGAAACTAACTCATGGGAAAGGGATCATAGATGTAATACTGGGAATGTAACTACAGATGGGAAATACTTGGGGGAGGTAGATACTTTTGGTACTGGTGGGATCCAAGGAAAACACATTGTAGAGTTATATGAACTAAGGCGACCCAAAGTGGGAATTCTACCAGACTATTTTCTGTGGGGTGGTGTCTAGATACAGCATTGTGGTATGATCTCATGGATTTTTGGTGAGCCCAAGAAAGCAAATGCTTGATGGTGATTTCAATTTTAGAGAGTTTGAAAGCATGAAGAAGACTCCAGTGGGGGATTTTTTTATTGGTAGTCTCCTGTGCTCGAAAAGGGATAAAATTATACATAGCAGAGCTTTCCCATCCTTCAGGGGATGAGAGACTTCTTTACCGTTGGTAGTCCAATCAGGCCGTAAAAGGTTAAACCTATACTGACTGGACGGTCATTCATATACTTTTATGAGCATGAATGAAACCAAGTTTGCTTGGAAATATTTTCTTGCTAAGAAGGCTAGAAAAGAGCTTAACGACAACCCATGGTGAGATTTTTTGTAAAGTCCGGCCCCTCTGCCTGAGAAAGTATAAAAGTATGTAGAGGGGAACGGTCTTGGCTTGAATGTGCTAAGGTGGTCCTTTTCATTTGATGGTCTACATAGTTTGGAAAAGGAGATAAATGAGATGATGTAGGTGCCATTTCCTATACTTTAACGAGTGGGAAAGGAAGCAGCTATGCTCGGCCATCTTTCCTTTCTTTTAGGAGTCAGAAAAGAGCTTAAATGAAACTCTAGTATGGTCAACTAATCGTGGTGGGACAGGTGATTCCCCATGTTGGGACAATGGACAGTGGTCCAAAGGTCATCCATGCAGTATGGGTTGAGCAGATGGCTCTTAGATGTACCAATACATGCATGGGATAAATCGTAGTAGAGGAACGCAATTCAGTGCACCAGAGGCATGCAAAATGAGGTGGCTCTTAGACAGAGGTTAGGAGAGTCATGTGTGAGTTGTGGTGGATGGACTTGACTACATGTGATGTGAGTGTAAGTCTAGAGGTAGTTATATGCCAAATGCATGCAAACGAAATGGTTTGTCCTCTGGGTAGTGGCCTAGGGACCCTCATAAGGTGCAGTGGATTGAGTAGACATCTATGCTTTAAAAACCAAAATGATGTTCCTTGATGGGCGGTGGCCCAAGAACCTGCATGAGTGGTGGTAAACAAGTGTGATGCAAGTATAGGTCCGGAGACTCTTTCATCACAATGTGTCTCGTAACTGAGGTAACTTCCAGGAAGTGGTCCAGAAAATTATTATTTAAATATGAGACGATGGTCTCGTTGGAATATAGAGGGCATAATTTGAGCCCGGAGGTGTGAGAGGTGTCTTGAACATGCTCCAGGTGACTCTGATTTAGTAGCAAATGGTGCTGCCCCAAAATGGGGGTCTTTGATTTGTGGTAAAAACATTGCAAAACAAAAAAGGGAAAAAACTACGTTATAAGGGACTAATAGTGGTTATATCAGGAATAGAGTCTCTTGAGGTGGAGCCTATTGTGCGGATTCTTCAAGAGTCGAACTTCTGAGTCAGTGAAGAGGTATGCCCCCTTGCCGAGACAAAATTCATTGGCAAGGTGGGATGATGGAATATGGTATTTTATGGGAAGAACCAATTCCACACTATGGTTTAAAGGGAATGGGGTAAAACCGAAGGCGGTCTTACATATATCTCTGTCATCGCGTAAGTGGTGTCGAAATAGAATAGGTGGATCTTCCACAGCCAACGAGATGGAATGGAAACTGATGCTAGAGATCATGTAAATGGTATTGGTTGTGGTTTTTGTGGCCTTGCCCCCAGTCTATGTTGGTGGAAGAGAGACAGTCTTGGAGACAGGGGGAGTCTTTGATGGACCTGGAAGTAGGTGCAACATCATCTCAATTGGATGGATATGAGTCAACACATCCTATGGGTTGCCAAGATAGACTTACTCACGATCCCGGATGGTAGGAAAAGGAAAAGGATCATGTTGATCGGGAATGAACCCCACTATTTCCCTGGTAATTGAGGTTGAGGTTGCGACTGAGGTTGCGGCTGCGGATGGAGTTGTGGTTATGGAAACAATGGAAGAGACAGGTCTGATGGACCATTGGTGGTGGTGGAGACAAGAGGGTCACTAGAACTAGACATCATGTAAATGGACATGGTGTCTGAAGAAGGAGGTGGGGGTTGAACCTCTTCGATTAAAGTGATCTCAAATTCAAGGGAATGTTGTCGAAGGTTGGATAGAGCCATTTGGAACTAGGAAAAGTCTTAGAAGTGGTGAGAATAGTGTCCATACAAACCGCAGAGGACGCAAGCATGGTTTATTCTCAATGACTTATTTATCACTATGGGTCCGCTTGGAAGTTCAACCATGGGGAGGTTTTTTGTTGTATCTATGGCATTCAAATGTGCGTAGATTATGGGAATCTTAGGGTAGTTTTGAGTTGGATGGCCCTGTTCTTCACAAATGGTGCAAGGTGAGATCTGTCAGGGTTCAGCGGTAGCTTTTGTGTTTTTGCCCCTGGCCCTTTTTGGGTGGGGTAGTGCAGGTGTGGTGGTTTGTTTTTGTGAGCCAGGTGGAGGATGAGATTCGACTGCAATAGGTTGCATGGGGGTTAAGACTACTTGGGGCATTGGTTGTTGAACCGATGGATCGAGATACCATGGGAGAATTTCCATCATAAAGTTGGGTAAGTTTAAGGTGGCCATTATTGGCTTGCTCATGACACCAGGCAGGGGAAAAAGGAAGGGAATTGTGTGGACTAGAGAGGAGCCCAGATAACTCCCTGATGGTTGTATGTGGGGATGATGTTGTAGTTGTGGTTGCGTGTAATGCTGTGGCTGCGGATGATGTTGCGGCTACTGTTGATGTTGTGGCTCTGGACGATGTTACGGTTGTGGTTGGGGCTGTGGCTAATGTTGTTGTTTGGGTGTAGCAGTGTTGGATGAGAGCATGCACAAATCCATAGTCTCACTTGGTGTCAGTGGTGGTGATACTAAGGGGAAAGAAGTCATCATAGTGGTATCGGTAAAAAATGCAGGGCCCACATTCAACAATGGGGAGGCTGGTATGTTGTCAACCATGGTGTTGACCGTAGGGATAACATTAGCGGGTGTGGTCAGCCCTTATAGATCAATGGCATTGATCATAGGGATAACGTTGGCGGGTGTCATTAGCCCTTGTGGATCATGTTAAGTTAGTTGGTCAACCACCACGATTTTCCCTTCATGGGGGAACATCATGAGACGGAAAATAGTTGATGCTACGGCTCTCATGGCATACATATAACTTCTTCTAAGGAGAAGGTTATAGTACAATTGAGCATTGACAACCTCTATGTCAATCAGTACTGTCTTCCCAGCTAATGTGATAGGGACGTGGAGGAGAATTCCTTGGGCTTTAGTGGGATGGCCATCATAAGCCCGCAGAGCTATAGAGGATGGTTGCAGAATTGGGGATCCAAGCTTCTACTAGACTAGGGTAGACATAACGCACATGGATGCCCCCTCATCCACTATGCACCAGTGCATGACCAAATTCTGGATAGACACCAGGATTTGGAAGGGAATGGTTGATAGCATCCAGAGTTCTCCATTCTCCATGTCGAATGTGATTAATTTGGAGTTAGAGGGATCCATGGCACCAAGGGCAGCTAGTAAGGATTTTCGCTGCATTGGGAAATGTTTGAGTACCGCAAGAGCAGACATGGTGGTAGGTCTTTGGGTGAAATCATCCATGATGCCGTAGCTGACAGCAACTCTAGCCATGGCGTTATTGGAAAGCCGACATATGGGGGGCATGGGAAAGGGAGTAACTGAAAAGGTGCATTAGCTATTTTAGATGTAGATGTCACTAATGTGTCAGCAGGTTCGATGTTGGTTCCATACTGATTTCGTCTGGTTTGTAAATTGACATCTTCAGTTGTCATAGCTAGCAGGTGGTGGACACCTGTTTCTACCATGGGAGGTGCCCTCGGAGTGTTGGGATTGGGTTGGGGAGAGGGTGCAGTTGCCACCAATCCTTGGACTGGTAATGGGTTTTGGAGCACCATAGGAGGAGGTCCTTGTGGTGCTGGGTTGGGTTGGGCTTGGTCTGTTGTATTGGTGGCATGTTGAACCTCATTCCTAATGGCCTGCTCAGCACAACCCATGAAGTGACACTCATATGTGTAGTGCCTGTATACCTCGCATAATGTGCACAGTTGGTTTGTACGTAACGAAGCATTGCGTCTTGGTGCATTTGGTCGTTGAGGATTTTGGGCTAGCCAGTTGGCTACGACATTGTTGGGAGGATTTGGTTGTTGACTGCCTCCCTGCGGTTGATTGTTGCCTTGGTTCCAGGGTTGGTTATTCCTGGCTTTCCCTTGTTGGTTATTGGGGGCTAGTTGGTTGGGACGGTTTTGCTATGCAAACACCTGTCCCAATGGAGCAGGTGGAGCAGGGACGGGGGCTTGAGCAGCTTGCACCGATGGTGCATAGTAGACTTGGGTGGGTTTTGATGCCACAAATGTGGGAATTTGTCCCGTGTATTGCTGTGTCGGCCAAGCCAAGGCCTGGGCCTACTGCAGTGGCATAGGTTGTGCATAAGAAGTTGTGGCTCTGGACTGGGACATCATTCTTGCATGGTCTGGAGTTTGGTTTTGGTATGCAACACTAGGGGTGTTGCTTGGTTATGGTGGCATTGCAGGTGGTGTCATACGGTGCTATGGTTGGTGAGAGACAAAACCTATGATGCCATATGCAGCATGGGATGCCCTCGGTGCATCCCAGTAGGAGGTGCCCACATGGGGAGCATCTGGAATGATAGTGTAAAGGTATCCAGATTATGCATAGATTAGATCAAACTGTTGGGCTTTCAAGATGGCCTCCCCTGCCTTCCCTTCAAACTTGGGAATGTCTAAGGGAAGTTTGGTTGGCATGGGAGGCCAAAATGTTTGATGGCAGATAAGGTCATTTGTTAATCCAGCCAAGTCAGGCAAGTTGAGATGTGCCATGAAAGGAAGGTCTGACCTAAGGTTGATGTGAGATGGGGCAGCAACACATTTGCAGGGACTTGATGCACCTACATAACTGGGGGTACTTGTGGCACTATTGTGGACAGGCCACTTCCCCCAAGTGTGGTAAAAGGAACTATGTGAGTGGAAGGGCCACTGCCCCCATGTGTGATAGGAGGGGCAGTGTAGGTGGAAGGGCCACTGCCCCCATGTATTACAGGTGGGATAACTTAACTGGTCAATGTGGGTGGTGGTAGCTTATGACGGTTGCATGACCATGCTGGGACCACCAGAAGAGGTGTTGGTGGTGATGTGGGGTGTGGACTTAGGTCCACTACCAATCACTACGCCAGAAAATGGATCCGAGTTTGCACCAGCCATGGGGCTTGATGGTGCAATATGCAAGTCTGGCTCATATTGGTATGATTCTGAGTCTGAATTAGAGGTTGTGTGGCCTTCTAATGGTGTAGAGGTTCATCAAGAATGGTCGCAATGGTGTTGGTTCAAGGACTTGAACAGTGGTGGGTCACCTCTCAAATGTGAGGAAGAACGTGGGGGATCAATTGTGTCTGATTTGTATGTCAAAATGGTGAAATATGGTGATGATTTTGGACCCTATGTTTAATGGCTTCCTATTGGCTTTAGGTGGTCACTTGGACACCAAGACTGCCAAAAGACATCACTTGGATTTTTCCTTATGGGAGTGCTAGTCAATCGGTGGGGGTCGTTGCCCATTTCGCTTGGAAATTCCTATCAGCGGCCAGCTACTTTGGGCTTCCCGTGGTACTCCTCACAATGTGTTTCTAGGATGATCCCAAGTACTTCTCATGGTTCAGGCAGTCAGGGACTTATGACCTCAAATACTGTAGATGTTTAACTTAGTGTAAATTGTAAATTTTAATGGCTCACTCAACGTCATGAACTAAGTTGGGTTTATTTATATGGTATGGTTTGTGTGTATGTCTTTTGTATTTCTATTATATCTGGTGTCTACTTAAATGGTTTATGAATATTCCACAGATTTCATAACATTTTCAATGAAAGCAGTAAATAATAATCATAAATTTTACACATGTACCATTTGTGAATCTGAAGTATGATAGCATGACTAGGTGACTACCTTGCACCTATATTTCTCTTCAACCAGGAAAGGGTGCTAGGCTCTCAACACAGTGGGACTAATCCCATTCATAGATCCATAGGTCACCCTCCAGATGCAAGATCGGTCAACAGGGAGGATGCTGAGCACCGTGAGAAGCCCTCCTTCTCTACCCCCTCTACCTTCCAAGTCACCCGTTTTTAGTGGCTTTGAAAAATAATAGGTGAAGTTCCTATTACTATACAAGCTTCACCCTTCGTCTTATCCCAAAATGCCCCGAAGGGTGATGACTAGTTAGAGGAGGAAGGGCTAGGCAAGATGTTGATTTTAATTACAGTAACTTTTTAATCAAGCTTTGTTCATGTTCATTAATCCATTAACCATTGAATTACACACGCTGCAAATAAAATGAACAGAAACAGAAACATAAACAGATTTGATGGACAGAGGAAGCTGAGCCACATTGACATCCCTTAACTTTTCAAAAATCAAACTCTGAGAGACAGATCGCACTTTTCAGGTCAAATGTGGCGAGTGGGTCACCAATTTTTTTCAAAAACAGGTGAGGGGGTCGCTCAGAATCTGTAGAAAGAAGCAAGATGACTTTTGGGAGGGTTTGCACCTTTTGGGGAAAAATGGGCGACCTGGTCGCACCTGTTAGGCCAGAATGAACAACCTAGTCCCCTCTTTCAGCCCGATAAGAGCGACCTGCTCCAGAAAGTGAAATTTTTTGGTCCTGAGCTAGATCCAACCGATAATAACCTATACTGTGGCCAAATGGGCTTGGATTGGCCTTGAGGTGTCTCGACAGTAACTAGAAATGCAAATAAATAGAGATCTGAGCTAGATTTGATAGAAATTTAAACTAGGGAAAAGAAATAGAATTAAAAACTAAAACTTGTAAAAACACTCCAGGCATTATATGGGATCAACTTGGTATGGTCACCAGTTATGTAGCAGGGATTTCTCCCTTACTACAGAGCATGAATGGCTACCTTCCATCTATAGGATGGAATGGTAGGGTTCCTGGTGGTTGTGCAAGAAAAATAAAATAGAAATGAAATAGAACAACAATACAAAGAAAACCCCTCTGCACACAAGGTTATGGGTTGAGCTCCAAAACACTGCATAAAAAAATGGAGACCTGCGAGAACATGTTAGGCCATAAACCTGCAAGCAAAGATATGTTAGAAAAACTCAAATAAACAAAACAAAACAGAGATTATATCTTCTTTTGGTGGAAATGGGCCACCATGCCCTAGCTTGGAGAAGCACCTCTCTTGAGAATGGGGGAGCTATAGCTCAATGGGAGGATGGATGAGAGGGAGGGTGAATGGCTTGAGAGGAAAATGGTCTCAAGGAACTCACTCAGGAAGCATAACAATATGGAAGGAAGGAATGATTTGAGAGTGACCCCCACCCCTCTATTTATACTTTTTTCTCAAGACTTTTAGGGTTGGTTGGGGCTTTAGCCCTTTTTTTGGGTTTTTAGCCCCTTTCTCTCAATCTTTAGCTCTTTTGGGGGTCTTAAGCTCCTTTGAGGGGTTTTAGCCCCTTTTTGGAGGTTTTAGTCCCTATGAGAGCTATTTTGGCTCTTTTTAGAGGTTTTTAAGCCCTTTTGCACATTTTTAAGCCTTTTTTAGGGTGTGGGGGTCAAATGGGGTCAAATGAAGGTTGTGTGTGGGTGTCATAGGGTGGTGTAGGCCATGTAAAGCTGAGTGAGGTATTTTTTGGGTTAACAGGATTGCATTGTGAATTCTCATAGCTTTTCTTGTTTTCATTAGAGGAATTTTGGGGTCTAAAATGGGCCTCCTAAGGAAAATAATAAAATAATAGTTAAAATAATAAAATAATATTAATTAATTTTGGAGGAAGATAGAAAAAAACTACTTTTTGTGTTTGTATTTTCGACATATCTCCTTGTGTTTTTACTTAAATTTCGATCGGGAGAGCTCGTTGGATGCGGAATTTGATTCCGCATCCAACAAGTACCCACACTACATACTTTTGATGGACCCAACTACCCAAAAAACAAGAAATACCTGAAAAAATGTGATGATGATGTCATCATCACGTTTTTTCAGGTATTTCTTGTTTTTGGGGTAGAGGGTTTCATCAAAATTATGCAGTGTGGGTACTTGTTGGATGCAGAATTTGATTCCGCATCCAACGAGCTCTCCTGATCCAAATTNATTGAAATTCTATTGGTTCTTGAATTCCAACTCACAAAAACGTATTTTGGCACGTTTTCTTATAAGGCCCATTTTAGACCCCAAATTTCCTCTAATGCTTTTCTTTAATCGACCTTAATTGTGCAATACTTTCTTTTAGTTCTTTTGGAGTATAGAATGAAAATGCATGAAGGATATGTTGACTTGACTGTGACTTGACACATAAAAATAATTTGACAGGACTTGAGATACACCTATCGATTGATCATTGACGAAGTCGACTAGTCATCAACTTACATATATATACAGACTTGACCGACTTCCGTCACACTGATTACAATGGAAAACTCATGTTTAGACTGTTCTTGACTTCAAAAGTTTCAATCAAATTCACTTCAAATATAATGACTCAATCTTGATCAATGTCTTAACCATCAAACATATATTTTGATTCAACCAAATTTAATGGCCCACCCAAGTCGACCGAAACAATGTAGTCTCGACTTAATGTAGAACGACTGACTAAAATTCATATTGACAAGTTACATTACGCACCGAACAAACATTACTTATAATTCCATCGGTTTCAAATCAATATATTTAATCGATACATAGAACCTTGGCTGAGTTATTTTAGCCAACCAAGCTCATATCTACAGACAGAAAGATCGACACATCAAAATATTTGAAATTAATAATACTTTAAACATTATATTAATATGTTAGAGAGACGTCAACCAACAATTTTGGAGTCAGCAATGTCTATTTTGTAGTTAATGGAGTTATGGGTACTATATAAACCAACCAACATGGCTATCTTTTCTCATACATCCTTCTATATTCATAGTTTGTAGAGTGATAATGTTGGCCTTATCATGACAAGACATGGAAGAATTAGTACTTTTAATTTCTTAATCTTAATAATTTTATAGTTCTTTGTATTATTCCTCTTCTCAATCTAACTATAATTATTTATTATTATCACACATATTCCCCTTGTTGTACTTACAATCACAATTAAACGTATACATTTTTATGTTCTTTCATTTAGTCTTTGAGGTTACCTTCTAGGTTGAGTGAAGTTAGAAGTATCAACATTGTGCTCTTTATACATCTTAGTGGTGATCCTTCAAGTATCCAGAGTTTTACTTCAACTTTCAATGCAAAACTAAAATAATTCTCTAAGGATTTAGGATCTAAAAGGCACACCTCATGTCTATTTTGTAGTTAATGGAGTTATGGGTACTATATAAACCAACCAACATGGCTATCTTTTCTCATACATCCTTCAATATTCATAGTTTGTAGAGTGATAATTTTGGCCTTGTCATGTCAGGATATGGAAGAATTAGTACTTTCAATTTCTAAATCTTAAGAAGATTATAGTTCTTTGTATTCTTTCTCTTCTCAATCTAACTATAATAATTTCTTATTACCACACATATTCCCCTTGTACTTACTTTCACAATTAAACATATACCTTTTTCTCTTCTTTCATTTAGTCTTTGAGGTTTCAACCTTCTAGATTGAGTGAAGTTAGAAGTATAAACATTGTGCTTTTTATACATGTTAGTGGTGATCCTTCTAGTATCCAAAGTTTTACTTCAACTTTTAATGGCAGACTAAGAGAATTCTCTAAGGATATAGGATCTAAAAGGCACACCTCATGCTTAATTTTATCCTTTAAAGTTCCCTTAAAGATATGCAACAAATTATCCTCCAAAATTTGCTTCACTCTAAGAATGAACTTTTGAAAGTGTTTAAACTTTTGGATGAAATTTATCAATTGACCAAAAAATTCTAGGAGACAATAGAGTCCTTACAATTAATAATGTTTTGCTTTCTATTAGTATAGGAGTTGTACCCTCATTTTTTCCATCTCTTATTTTTCTTTTTATATTGTATCTAGTTCACTCTCTCTTTACAAGTTAACCATAGTATTTAGATCCTTTTGATTTTAGCCATGTTTATTTTCTTATGTAGATAATGCATTTTATACTTAATAAATTAAAACTTGGATTATATTTATTAAATCTTCCTTTAAAGTATTCAAATGTATGGTTTTATATCATTACTAACCCATGTTATAGAGATTTATCAATGTTTTGCTAGTTTGTGTGATTTGTCATATCTTGATAGTGTAATCAATGGAGTTTATATAGATTGGCCTTGCCAGAATGTCGAATCATGAAATTTAGTGGTTCGATACATCTCAAGGTCATACATGTTTTTTAATGAAATATTTTTCCTGAGATCTAAGGAAGGAAATTTGGCACATTTGTCAATTTAATGATTAAAGTCATATGCATCAAAATTAGAAGATCAATGAGCTTCTGTATATTCACGATTGTGTTGGATTTGAAGGATCGAGACATTTGTTCGAGTTCATTTCAAAAAGTTGAGATTTAGCAGGTGTCTACCAACCAATAACATGAAGAAGAGTGGTAAACTCTGTAGGTTTGAACAGGTCAATATGAAATGGGAAGATGAGATTCTCGAATGTGCTAAGAGTTTCAAGGATGAAGGTTGGTACTCCTTCGAGAGAATTATAGGTTATAATATTGCAGTCACTTGTTCATTTGCTTATAATTTGTCAGGTTCATTCATAGAATTCCAGAAATTGACATTTGAATGGAACGAGGGCTTAATCCTAAAGGTAACAAAATTGTCTGTTGAAGGGGATGATTGGTTTAAAAAGCATCCATTTGAGGTCGATTTAAGTCTGTATTTGCTTCCAGGGTGCAAATATTTGGATTGGAGCAAGGATATACATTTGAACAATGTGAAGCAAGATTGGAGAGATGAATTGGGGATAATACAATGTTATATTACCTTGCACAGGTACATTTTCTACTATTCAAAAGTATCATTTCATATTCCTCCTGCATATAAGTGGGATATCCTATTTAAACTTACCCTATTACCTATTAAAAAGTATTATCAAAATGTCAACTAGGGTTAAGAATCATATGGATCATGCAGACCAATAAATCTTTCATCACAGTTTAGTTAAATTGTTGTTAGTAACTGAGCTTAAAAAGAAGAACCATTCTTGGCACCACTTTCTATTTTGGTCGGGTTTTGAACCAGAAGGGTCTAAAGTTCAAGGTAATTAGGAAAATAAAATTATCAAAGAAGGCACAAAGACTTATGTCAGTATACAGAAGACCCTTCATACCAAACATAATATCCAAGGAGAACACAATACTTTCAAAAGGAGGAGGTGAAAAGTAGACCAAAAATCCAATTCACTAGAAAAAGGGTTAAACGTAGAGGATGAATCGGTCCAAGTGAAAATTTGGGAAAATATACCAGAAGAAGAGTTGTTTGTGTCACATGATGAAGTTACATCTTCTCCAAATACTCCTAATGACCTGAAATAAAGGGTGATAGAAAAAAGTATGAATGAAGAACCTACTTCTAATATTGAAGCTCTAGTTACTTCTCTTTCAAAGCCTCAAACCGTTAAATGAAGATCTAATACCAGACCTAAAAATAAGCCGAGAATGAACATGAGATAAATTTTAGATCCTAAACTTAAATGGGTTTTAATAACCAATATTGAAGACTCTTCAAGTGAAGAGGATCAGATAACCAGGAATGTGGGGCAAACTTTAGCTCAAACTGTAGAAGACAATGAAAGGAGCATAAAATATATTCTAGATACAATCGAAAGAAAGCATGATGTTAAAGGTAAACAAAGGTACAGAACTTTGAGATTGGTATGACCTCAAAGTTCATCAATCAAGAAACCTAAGTAGAAGAGGATAATGTACAAAAGATAGAAAAATTATTTACAACTTAAGAAGATTGCATCAATGAATAACATGTCAAGATTATTCCAAGTTTAGATGAAGTGGACTTTTACATCAATCACCAATGGAAGCAGTATCAGAGATTAAGGTTCTTAAACATTCACTGCAACATTACAAGTTCCAGAACGAGTACCGAAATGATTCTAAAGATAAATTAATGCAGGCTAATAGAAGGATGAGAGAAGATTTAGAAGAAATTAATGGTCCTTATAAGGATTTGATAACAAAGTTTTGGGAAGAAAAATGAATATTCAAAAGCAAAATCAAGATTTGATAAAGCAGAACAAGGAGCTTCTAGACAAATTCCAAGTGCTGGAAATAGAGTAGGTTCTATTACAAAGGATATCTGAAGCATTGGATAGACTTACCATTTAGCATAAGCAACCCATGAAATTTAGTTTGAGATAGACTTTAATCTTTCATCATGCAATTGTCATTCAACAAATCCATGTAACTAAGACAAACAACTGGCATAGACTATGATAGTTGGCATATGGTCAAAATTTTTGCGTTATTATATTTAGAATGTAGTTATTTAGTAAATACTCTTTCTATTTTTGAATATATTTGATCCTAAATATTGGGATTTAAAACTGTTTTGTATCTCTATGATTATAAAAAGGAAAAGAAAGACAATAGTAACGGTTTTTCATTTTATGAGGAGAGGGTTATGAGATACTAATCATGTTTTATATAGCTCGTGTACTGATTCTTTGTAAGCACATTGGAGAATATATTTTGGAATGATATATATATATATATATATAAGCCAATTTTAATCATTATTGTATTGAATGTTTTTAATATGTTTGATTACTCTACTTATGATTTCATTTTCTAATAAAGTTTTTATTTTGAAATTCTCTTAAGTGGATGGGATTCACTATTTTTCATGACTAGAATGTTTTTATATTTATGATATTTTTCATATCATATTTGGAGATTATATATCTATCCCTTATTGGATCTTTAAAACTTGTTTATCCATTTTATTTAGTTCATATTCATACAGTCTCTAAGCTTGTTTATTTTTTCATCATGTCATGTTGTTGATTGTTATCCTTTATATTTCATTACCCTGAACATTATTCTTTCTTTATGATTTATAAAATACAATGACTTTCAAACTCTATGTATCTATGATGTCCAAACTTTGCATTTTGTAGTCTGAGTACAAACTCTAGTGCAAACATCTTCTGGCGTTGTTGTCGAGGAACGAATAAACAAAAGTAAAATATTCCATGGGTATTAAGATATTTAAGTCTCATTTTGGAAGGTGAACAATATCAATATATTTTGTAGACTACATTTTCACCTGTATTTCAGAAAGGCGCAATGGCTTCCTAGAAAATTGGAACTAGGGGAAATCCTTCATCTCCTTTTCATTCAGGGTTTCCAAATACAAAAAATATTTTAAGAGAAGCTACACAAAATCTTGGTTCTACATCATCAGGTGGTCCTTAGTATTCATCAACTTCAGAAACACCAAGTGATTTAGATCATAGTTTTCCTTCTTCTAATTTGTCAACTTTTAAAGAAGAAAATAAGCTAGATTTATCTATTGCTATACTTAAGTTTCAGAGTTTTAATCCTACCCAAGTTGAAAATTTTAAAATCTATTTTAATCCCTTGTCATTTGAAGACACAAAAGAAGAAATTATAAATTCTGAACAATTTGACTTCTTAAATCCCTCGTAATCACCTTATACACCCCTCACTAGTAAAATTCCCATTAGTCAATTTAAGGCTAAAGTACCACCTTCTTCACATATTCAACCACCTTAACCACAGATTATTCCAAATATGGAAGATCAAGGCTCCTAATAGGATGGATGCCATAGTGGCTTCTAGATATGACCTATTAGTATTACCTCAACCTCTTAATGTTCAATGTTCTCCTTGGAGTAGATTATCAGAAATATATTTCAAGGTTTATTGTCCAAGGTGAATTTACAACATAATAACATTGGAATGTTTATTTTAGCTATGTTGACAACCAAAATATCGAAAATCAGGATGTATGGATGTGAGTCTTTTTCCAAATATTAGATGGGGAGGTGAGGAAATTGTTTAGAGAATTGCCACAAAATTCTATAGATGGGAGAACAACCTTGGAAGAATGTTTTATGAGACAATGGGGATATACCAAGGATTATATTTATTATATAACTAAGTTTGCATATTTGAAAAGAAAACAAGGTGAGATAGTTACTGATTTTACCAAGAGTTTCAATAAAATGTATAGTAAGATCCTTGCAGAGATTAAACCTACTGAGACATATGCAAAACTTACTTATGGAAATTATTGTGATGCTGAGTTTTCTTTATTACTAAGGGAAAGGAGATCCATTACCCTCGAAAACATGCAAGAATAAGCCTTAGAGGTGGAGTCCAATTTGATGGAAGCAAGTACGCTTAGGGATAAACCGGAATATCATGAGGAGGATAAGAAAAAGAAAAAAGAAATGGTACCATCTACTTCAAGAGTAAAAGAAACAAATAGTAATATGGATGAGATGACCAAGATCTTTAAGAATTTATTTGAAAAGAAATAATAGGATGGAAATGGATAATAAAACTCAAAATATACCTTCCCAAGAGAATGATAATTGGAATCCCAATAAGTTCATAAGGCTATTTTATCATAGTTTCTTTCCTAGATATAGGAGGAATAATGAAGAACAAAAAATATAACCTCATTTTTCAGAATAATATGGTGTAGACTGATGAATCTAATGAAATGGATGAACTAGAAATTGAGGACTTATACCCAAACATTGATCAATTGGATGATTTTTCTTCTCCCAGTTTTTTAACTAAGTCTAATCATCATCATACAAAAATTTCCTATTATGATGAAAAAGATGATTTTAAACAGGTTTCATATATTCCATATGTTTGCAAGAAGTGCCATAGAAGACTTATGGTATCAAATCTAGAATAAAGCAGGTCCCACAAGACAAGACAAAAGAAAGGAATGTTCCCGCAAAACAAGGATCAACTTATGAGAAGAAACAATATCAACAAGGAAATAAAGAAAAATCTATAGATATGGAAGAGGTAGGTAAAGTTTTTTCTAGTTTCAATATTAAACTTGAAATTAGAAATATTAAAATTCCTATTCCATTTACTGAAATCATTAGAAATAAGTCATATAGAGAACCTACTCTCAAAATTTTAAATCCTTCATCCAATCCCATTCCTTCAGATGTGTTTAATATACAAGGTGAAAATCCAACCATCATATTTGTTCCTAAATCATTTAATTATCAAGATGATAAGAATACTTTCCTTCCCCATTTTATATTACTCTCATAGTTAATGATCAAATGTTACATAATTGTCTTCTAGATTCTAGTGCTTCACACAATCTTATGCCTAAGGCAGTTATGGCATCTTTAGGGTTAACTGTCACCAAGCATTGCCATGATCTATATGCTTTTGATTCCAGAGGAGTTAAACGCCTTGGGGTTATCAAGGATCTTGCTGTTAGCCTTACACAGATACCAATGAAAAGTGTGATAATGGATGTTGTTATAGTTGCTATTTCCCTAAATTTGGCATGCTATTATCAAGGTCACGGGAAAAGAGGGTAGGATGAACCTTGTAGATGGATCTTTCTTATGCTAAAATTCTGGTTTTTGGAGGGGAATATAGGAGACTTTATAGGGAAGTAAAACTTGCTTATTTGGTAAGTGAAAATCAAAATTCTATGAAGCATCACATCTATGTAATTCATGAAGATATGGGTTCTTGTATGTTACATTTAGATGATGATACCACAGGAATTTTACAAGTATAAAAATATCATTCAGTTCAACATAGAATGGAGATTCATGATTGTTTATGGAAAATGTATTTTGATGGTTCATCATGTAAGGAAGGAGCAGAAGCAGGTATTGTACTTATTTCTCCAGGAGGTAAGATTATCTCTTTGATGTATAAATTGGAATTTCAAACAACAAATAATATTGTTGAATATGAAGCATTAATGCTTGGACTAAGGGATGCAAAGGACTTAAACATTCAAAAAGTGGTTGTTTTTGGCAACTCCAAGTTAGTGGTTTAGTTGGTGAAAAATGTGTACCAGGTAAAACAACAATTGTTAAAAGGTTACAAGAATGAGGTATGGGACCTTGTAGATAATGTTTTCTTAGCATGTAATATATCTTTCATCCCAAGAGATAATAATCAAACAATAGACTCATTGGCATTGGAAACAACTTAATTTAAGGTTCCAAAATTAACTAAACTCAAATATCTGATTGAAGTTAGGTACATACCTTCAATTACATATAATATCAAACATTGGAGAGTCTTCCATGATGATCAAGAGATTAAAAAGTTTTTAGAATTGACAGGTGAGTTTTCCACTTCATTAATTGATCAAGATGAAGATGTTGAGTTTGATGAAAGTGATTCATGTTCAAAAAACTCAATTGGCAATCACAAAATAATTGAATTAAAAGTAAATTTAATTCCCAAGGGGCTTGTTCCTCTTAAACGATTGTTTTCAAAAGATAACACTTTATTGAGGCCTACCATGCAATCTTCTGAAGAAAATTCCTTTAGTTGTAATATTGGTACAACTGATCAACCTAAAATGGTTAAAATATCCAAAGCACTTTTAGATGAAGAAAGGAACAAGTATCTTAAAATTTTGAAAGAATTTGTTTATTTTTTTTCTTGGTCATACGAAGATCTGAAAAATTATGATACCACCATAATCCAACATAATATTTAGTTAAAGGCTAATACTAAGCGTTTCAGTCATAAAATTAGAAGGTTCAATCCAACATTGCTACCAGTTATTGAAAAAGAGGTCAAAAAATTGTTAAATGCAAAGATTATAATGCCTCTTAGATATTAATCTTGGGTAGTGAATTTAGTGCCAGTACGTAAGAAAAATGGTGAAATAAGGCTTTGTGTAGATTTTTGGAATTTAAATAGATATTATCTTAAAAAACATTATTCATTGCCTAAGATTGATCAGATTTACAGAAAGCGGTCAGTGCTCAAAGGATATCCATGATTGATGGATTCTCATGGTAGAATCAAATTGCTATGCATCCAAATGACAGAGAAAAAACAACATTTACCACTCCTTGAGGAACATTCATGTATGATAAAATGCCATTTATTCTCATGATTGGCGGTGCAACCTTTTATATGGCTATGGATATAGATTTTGTTGGAGAAAAGGTTAAGTTTGTGGTAATTCATTTAGATGATATCACTATTTTTTCTAATTCTGACGAAGAACATCTTAAACACCTTAAGCAAACATTCCTTATATGTAGAAAATTTGGATTGTCTTTGAATCCTAAAAAATGTCACTTTGCTATGCAAGAAGGAATGCTTTTGGGCCATATAGTTTCAACTAATGGAATTAAGATAGATACTGAATGTGTAAAAGCTATTTTAAAGATAAATATTCCTAGAAATAAGAAGAACATTCATTCTTTTGTTGGAAATATTAATTTTTTAGGTTCATTCCAAATTTAGAGATTATCAAGAAAATAACAGGCATGTTGAAAAAAGATCAGGAGGTTATGTAAAGCTGAGGCCAGATCATGATTCATCATTCGAAAATATAAATAGATCTCTCACTGAATATCTAGTGTTGGTAAGTCCATAGTTCTCAAAGGAATTTTTGAACTTCTCTTTTTCTTCTGAAGATACTATAGTTGCAGTTCTTTTACAAAAAAAATCAGAAGGTTTAGAGTAGCCAAATTATTATTTTTTTTCAATAAAAATTTGAGAGATTTCGAACTTAAGTACTACATACCGGAGAAGCAGGATTACACATAAGTCAAAGCTTTGAAATTTCTTATAATTTACATTTTACATTCTAATATCATAGCTTATGTTCCTAATGTCGCAGTCACTGAGATTTTAGTGCAGGATAAAAACGAAGGAAAAATAGGGTGTTAGATAACAAAGGTCATGGATCAGTATGTATAATGTTGAAATCAGGCCCACTAAATTGGTGAAAGGATAGGGTTTGTCCAATATTATTGCATATTCAAATTGTGAAGCATTAATCCTTCATTTGGTATAAAATCAGTTAGTGTGGGATGAATTTCATATAGAAAAAATTAAAGAGGACATTTACGACAGATATGCCGAGTCTCCTTGGTATGGTTACACCGTTTATTTTTTGTTGAATATGAAATGTCCTTCTCATTTAAATAAAAAATAATACAGGTCATTAAATATCGAAACTACAAAATATTGTTTGATTAATGAATTTTTATATTGGAAGGACCCTGGGGGGTCGCTTCTTAGATGTTTAGATAAGTATGAAACTGATTTGGTCACTATTGACTTCCATCAAGGTGTATGCAGAGGTCATAAATATTGGAAGGCCACAACATTTAAAATCCTTAGAGCATGATATTACTGTCCTACCTTATTTTCAGATGTTTATTCCTTAGTTAAAGCTTGGATGCAGTGTCAAAGATTTTCTTGTAAAAAAAAAGCTTCAATATTTTTCTTTAAATACCATTGTAATTAATGCTCTATTACAGCAATGGGGATTAGATTTCATAGGTGAAATTAACCATCCCTCTAGTGGGAAACATAAGTGGATCTTAATAGCCACTGATTTCTCCACCAAGTGGGTTGAGGCGATTTTGACTCGAAACACAACTGATAAAGTCATTATAAATTTTTTTCAAGAAAATATTCTGAGTAGATTTGGTTGTCCAAGGAAATTAGTGATTGATAATACTAAGACTTTTAAATCTAAAGCTATGGTTAATTTATGTGAAAGTAATGGAATCATACTTAAACATCATACACCCTATTATCCTCAAAGAAATGGGTTGGAAGAATCCACAAATAAAAATATCATTCACAATATCAAGAAGATGTTGTTTCAGAAAAAGAGATCTTGGGACACTATGTTGAAATATGCTCTTTGGGAAGGTCGAGTAACTACTAAAAAGTCCATTAGTACATCTCATTTTAAACTTGTTTATGGTATGTATTTTTTGTTTCCTATCCAATTGGGTATTCTAGTATTGAAGTTCATGCAACATAGTTAGGAAGAACCTAACAAAATTCAAGGAATAATTTTCTAGTTAATTTAATTGTAGCAAGAAAGGGAAGCCTTGGTAGAAAAGGCACAAGCATACATAAATAACTTAAAGAAAAGGTTTGAAGAGTTAAAGAATATACTTTCTTTCTTGTTGATATGGTGCTTAGGTGGCATGTACGCAGGAGTGAAAAAGGAAAACATGCTAACTTTGACAATTTGTGGTTAGGACCTTTCAAAATTTCAAACATTCTGGGAAATAATACCATTATACTGCAAAATCTGGAGGGTGAGGAGATTTTTATCCTAGTCAATGGGAGGTTCTTAAAACATTTCTATACTTACGAAAATATGGGTGTCTTTATTCATTGCATATATCAGTGAGTTTTTGTTTTGTTGTAAAATAAGACTCCAGCCCAATGGCTTGTACACAATTGTAGTTTTAGTTACATTTTTAGCAAGAATAAAATCCAATTCCAGGAGGCACTAGTTCATGTGTTCTTGGATCCTCATAAGGAGGAATCCATCTCCTAGTCAAATCCATATGTTAGTACTGGAGTTGTACCCTCAATTTTTCCATCTCTTGTTTTTCTTTTTATATTTTTTTTAGTTCACTCTCTCTTTACAAGTTAGCCATAGTATTTAAACCCAATTTTAGACATGTTTATTTTCTTATGTACATAATGCATTTTATACTTAATAAATTAAAACTTGGCTTATATTTATTAAATATTCCTTTAAATTCTTCAAATGTATGATTTTATATCATTACTAACCCATCTTATAAATATTTATCAATGTTTTTCTAGTTTGTGTGATTTGACATATTCTGATAGCGAATGGAGCTCATACAGATTGGTGCTGCCAGAATGATGAATCATGAAATTCAGTGGTTCGATAAATCTCAATATCATACATGATTTTTAATGAAATATTTTTCCTAATATTTGGCAGGAAATATGGTACATTTGTCAAGTTAATGATTAAATTCATATGCGTCGAACTTAGAATATCATTAAGTTTCCCTCGCTTCACCATTGTGCTAGATTTGAAGGATCGAGACATCTATTCAAGTTCATTTCATAAATTTGAGGTTCAGCATGTGTCTAGAAATTGATAATATGAAGAATATCAGTAAACTATGTAGGTTTGAACTAGTCAATATGAAATGGGAAGAGGAGATTCCCAAATGTGCTAATCATTTCAAGGATGTAGGTCGGTACTTCTTCTTCAAGAGAATTACAAGTTATAATATTGCAGTCACTTGTTCATTTGCTCAGAATTTCTTAGGTTCATCCAAAGATTTCCAGACATTGACATTTGAATTAACCAAGGGCTTAACCGCAGAGGCAACAAAATTGCTTGTTGAAGGGGATGGATGGTTTAAAAATCATACATTTGAGGTCAATTTAAGTTTCCATTTACTTCCAAAGTTTGAATCTCTGGATTAGAGAAAGGGTATACACCTAAAAAATGTGAAGCAAGAGTGGAGAGATGGTTTGGGGATAACACAACATTATATTACCTAGGAAGGTAGATTCTCTAGTATTCACAAGTATCATTTTATATTCCTCCCACATATAAGTGGGGTATCCAAATTAAACTTACCCTATTACCTGTTAAAAAGTCTTATCAAAATATCAACTAGGGTTAAGAATTATATGGATCATACAGACCAATCAATATTCATCAATGTTTATTTAAATTGTTGTTAGTAATTTAGATTAAAAAGAAGAACCAATCTTGGCATCACTTCCTATTTTGGTCAAGGTTTGAATCAAAACGGCCGAAAGTTCAAGGTGATCAGGAAAATCAAATCAGAAAGAAGGCGCAGATATTTATGTCAGTAGATAGAAGACCCTTCATAATATATGTAAGATTCAAGGAGAACACAATACTTTCGAAAGTTAGAGGCTAAAAGTAGATCAAAAATCCAATTCACCAGAAAAAGGGTCAATGTAGAGGATGAATATGTCCAAGAGAAAATTCAGGAAAATCTACAGGAAGAAGAGTTGTTTGTGTCATGGGATGAAGTTACATATGCTCCAAATACTCCTAATGACCCAAAAGAAAGGGTGATAGAAATAGGTATGAATTAAGAACCTACTTTCAATATTGAAGCTCTAGTTACTTCTCTTTCAGAGCCTCACACCGTTAAATGGAGACTTAAATCTAGACCTAAAAATAAGTTGAGAATGAACATGAGAGAAATTTTAGATCCTAAATTTAAAAAGGGATGCAATAACCAATATTGAAGACTCTTCAAGTGAAGAGGATCATATAACCAAGAATGTGGGGAAAAATTTAACTCAAACTGTAGAAGACACTGAAAGGAGCATAAAAGATCTTCCAGATATAATCAAAAGAAAGCATGAGGCTAAAGGTAAACAAAAGGTACAAAACTTTGAGATTGGTATGACCTCTGATCTAGGAGGATAATTTTATAGTCGATTGAAACTAAAGTCTTCAAAATGTAAAATAAAGCTTACAGGGTAAAATATCTCATCAAGATATTTTTGACAACACTTGTTCCATGAAAAAATACCTCTGTATGTAGAATTTATTTGTTATGATTATTATTAATCCTCCCTTTGTCTCCTTTGACCACATAAAGTCTATTTTATTAATTTCCCTATATTAGGAGTTCTCATCACTTCATCAGTGCAAGGGGTACATGACTAGTGGATATATGCTACTTACTGCATCTGTATGCATGCATGTTAGAGCTCCAAGGATCAATCCATATTTTATAGGAACCCACTCAGAGTGCCACCAACAGTGTCCAACAATTGACTCTAGTAGTTCATCAGTTATCCTTAGTTAAACTTTGATCCCCATTAGTTAGATCACTTCCAGTGTCTTTAGCACTCACTTGCATGATTCAAGGGAATATAGGTTCCTTTGTTCACCTAACCCCTTCAATTAACTAATTGTAACTAGTTATTAAATATTTTAATGATCTGGAGTTGCACTAATTATATCTAGTGGTGATTTTCCCACTTATAATTATCTCCAGAGTCAATCTAGGTTTGTAGATTCAACTACTTGTGTAGGTATTCAAATTATTCATTGATGTTTTATTATAGATTCACCCATAATATGAATAATTAATTAATGTAAGATTTCTCATATTGTTCTTCAATTATTCTTCTCTTATTTCTCTTGTGTAGTCTATGTGAATACCAATTTTGTCCTAAGATTTGCCTATCAGAATCTAATATGGTATCAGATCCTGGTCAGGCTATTCGAATCTCCCTCAGATATTCCCATTGATGGACCAGAAGTAATTGAGTTTCCACATAAATCCTGCAATATTTTCCTTACTAACTATGGATTCTGTCTAGAGAATTCTTTGTAGGTGTGACAGACACTGAAAATGTGTTCATTGTCAAAATAGAGGTTGATTCATCTCACAAAAATTTCCTTTCAAGTTTTGCGTAGGTACGATTTCAAGAACAAAATTTGAAAATTGCATCCAACTTTGAATAGGTACCACAAACTCTACAAATAATCTTAGGGGGGTTACCATATATTGTTTAATAGTTATTTCTATGTTCTAAAATGTTTTTTCTGCGGAATTCAATTTTAGTCTTTGGTTTGAGAGATATGTTCAGTTGAATATCGGAGGTTTGCAATAGCTCATGTCTGTCTGTACCATATAATTTGACTTTATATTTCTCACTACATGAGATGAGATAGGTTAAGTTCCTTATATTATTTGAAAGATATTTTCTATATCTCAAATGAGTTTTCGACGAAATTTGATTCCGTTGCCTGTAGAATAAGTTGTGGTTTAATTGGAAACATGACATCAATCACATTTTTTGAGTTTTATTTAAGCTTAGATACATGATTTGCTTTACATGTACAACCTATTGGATTCAAAGTTGTTCCTGAATTTGAAGAAGAAAATTGCAGAAACCTCTATTGTACAACTTCATTATGGATTTGATATTAGTTCCTCCTCTATCATCTTTCAACTATGTTGAATGGAAATTGAAGATGATTGCATATCTTAAGAGCCATGAGCTCTTTGATATGTTTAGTGGACCTGTGGCAATGCCAGAATATGATGATGAGAAAAATATTTGGTTCAATAGCTGTGACAGAGCATAAGGAGCCATGTGTCTATCCATTCCTCACAGGATGTGCTATCTCATTGATGTTGTTGAATTCCAAATTGAAATTTGGTCCAAATTGGAAAAAGAATTTGGCCAGCATACTGAAGAGATTAGTGCAAAGCATTTGGAGAGTGCATATGGCATCTCCTTTCAAGTTTTTCCATCCTCCATTATTTCCCAAGAAGATGAAGTTATGCAAGAAGAAGAAATGACAAAGTCTTCAACCAATTCAATTCGAAACCAAACTCATTATGTTGCCGCTCTCAAAATATTTGAGAAATTTAATGTCTCATGTTTTCATGCAGCTACTCCAGAAGAGGAGATTCAAAATTCCACTATTGAAGAACTCTCCTTCCATCCAATTGAGTATTCAATTGATTCAATTCGAAACTAGACTCATTATGCTGCTGCCCTTGAAATTTTTGAGAAATTTGATGTCTCATGTTTTCATGCAGCTACTTCAGAAGAGGAGATTCAAACCTCCACTGTTGAAGAAATCTCCACTGAGTCTCTCACCTTAATTGGTTTGAATTCAGATATTCAAGACCTCTCAGTTATGCTTGTAACTGATCTCATCAGTTTTTATGAGAAAAATCAAGGATATCAAGGATATTTCAAAGTTGTTGTTGGGGTTTCGATGTTAGTATATTCTTATGAATTGTTGATATTAAATTTTGTGATTTCATGGATATTTTTAGAGGATACATCAGATTTTGGAGCTCAAGCATTCGCTCTCCATAGTTCCAAGTCTTTTTTCTCTTCCTAGTCGATCACATACTCATCTCCTCATAGTGCTAGAAATGATGGAGAACTCTTGCATTTTCTTGGATGCATGCTCCTCTCATATGGATTTGAATCTACTTCACATGGTTCGAAGTGTCAAACATGTTAAGACTCATTTGAACCTGATTTTAAGGTCAAGTTTATTGAGCACTCTCAGTTGTTCTTTTTTCAGGTGATCTCAGTTGCTTTACATGGTCCCATAAAATCTTATGTAACTGTATATGCTCCTGATCAATTTGAGCATATTCCTATTATTCCCAAGAAGAATACCCCTCCAGACATCTAATCAAGTTCACACCTACTTGCATTTGGAGCAGTTTATTTTTTGGTATATCTCATGTCCATTTTTTAGGGAAGACCCCTCCAGACATCTAATAAAGTTCACACCTACTTCATATGAAGAAGACCCTTTACATGAATCACCAATGGAAGTAGTATCAGAGATTAAGTTTCTTAAAAATTCATTGCAGCCTTACAAGTTACAGAACAAGTACCTAAATGATTCTAATGATAAATTTATGCAAGCTAATAGAAGGCTAAGGGAAGATTTAGAAGAAATTAATGGTCATTATAAGGAGTTGATAACAGAGTTAAGGGAAGAAAAAATAATGTTCCAAAGAAAAAAATGAAGAGTTGATAAAGAAAAATAAGGAGCTTCTAGACAAAATCCAAGTGATGGAAACAGAGCAGGTTCGATTACAAAGGATATCCCAATAGTTGGATGGACTTAAAATTTTAGCAGAAGCAAATCATCAAATTTAGTTTGAGATAGACTTTAATCTCTCATCATACAGTTGTCAGTCAACAAATCCATGTAACTAAGACAAACAATTGGCATAGACTATGATAGTTGGCATATGGTCGATGTTTTTTCTTTGTTATATTCAAAATGTAGTTATTTAGTAAATACTCTTTCTATTTTTGAACATATTTGATCCTAGATATTGGGATTTAAAACTATTTTGTATCTATATGATTATAAAAAGGAAAAGAAATAAAGTAGTAAGGGTTGTTCATTTTCTGAGATACTAAGTCTGTTTTATATAACTCATGTACTGATTCTTTGTAAGCACGTTGAAGGCTATATTTTGGAA
>LPNX010732882.1:1280680-1432960 GCA_001517045.1 Pseudotsuga menziesii | reverse complement strand
TGTCACTAGTTAGGGTTTGGGTTACTGTTGGGACAGGCCCACAGTGTTGTAATGGCGAGACCTTTGGGCCGCCTATAAAGGGATATATTTTGTATTGTAAAAGAGTTCGTTCAGTTGTTAGTTGTTATATAGATTATTAGACAGTTGTAGAAGCCAAGCTCTGGTTCTGTTATTATCTGTAGTATCTTACTGTAACCAGTAGCTGGCTCATAGAGCATGCATGTAATGATCCACAGGGATCGACAAAGAGGGAAGAGTATATTGTAAGAGGTGCAATATAGAGGTAGAGAAGAGATCTAAGAGAGAAGATCTTAAGCTGCATATGCAGTGCAACAGAATTGTGTTTACCTTCCCCTGAACTATAATAGAAACATAGTTCTATGGACGTAACTTCCATCCTGGAGGTGAACCACGTTAAAATCGTGCGTTATGTGATTGCTTTGTGTGTTGTGTTTATTTGGTACATCTGTCAGTTATTCTATGAGCCTTGTTTACAGTTTAATGTATGTATGCATTGTTCAGTTCGCAGTAATATAGAAAGATAGACATAAGTTGAAGTCGTTGGCATGTTGTATGTGGGTTCATTTATGCTTTGCTTGAAACAGTCACTAGTCGCAGTGTTAAACATCCTGTTATGTTGAGTCTTGCAAGTTGACACGAACCACGCTAAGTGCGCTGAGCCGCGGGAGTAGGATATTACAGGGAGGTGATACCGCACCGGCAAAGGAGCTGCGGTGCGTGATACCGTAGGCTAAAGAATTAGCGTTGGGAGGTAGTTACGTGTCACCTGGTGCGCGGTGATACGATAAGGCTGGAGTCATCGTGAGTCAGTGGAAGTTGCGCGACGTGGAAAGGGACCGCGCGACAGGAAGAGAGAGATCTCGTGGCTAGAAGAGCTACGAGACGAGGAGATCACGTGACGCGAGTAGAAGGGTCATGTGATGCACAGAGAAAGAGGCCTCACAGCTAGCAGAGCTGCGAGTCGCAAGTAGGATGCCACTGAACCTGGTCCAAGACGCTTGAGTCCTTTGCCAACCCATTATAATCACTTCGGGTGAGACTTCAGGCCGCTTCGCGATATGTTGCCGAAAGGGCCAATGAGCTAGGGGTGTTGTTGGTTAAATACAGTAAACCTAGGTCTGCCCATGATAGCCAACAAATGGTTCTGTTGCCGGTTTTGAACAAACAAAGCGCTGATGTTCTGGTTGGGTCCTACGAGAGACGAACTCAACGAGTGGGTTTGGTTTAACCAGAAAGAGTTTGCTGAACGAGAGAACAAGAGTCCTAAGCTGATTAAAGAGGCATGGTTACAAAAACATATCATTACAGACCTGCATGAGATATTTTTTGCGACCTTTGGGAATGAGCTTTATGACTGGTTATCAAAGTTAACTGATATAAGCATATTCAAAAAGAAAAGAGACATTTTCTAGACACCGGAGCTGATTCAGACCGTGAAGATCCTGGATAATCCTATCATGAGGGCAGTAGACTTCTGGCTTGCGAGTCTGCTAGAAGGCTTCGTCACAGAGTTTGCAGTTGACCAGAGGAAAAGCTTCAGCGATGCTGAGCGCTATTTCTTCAAAGGATATCGTGGTAAGTACCTAAGATCTTTAAACTTGTCCATTAAGATGTTATTACATGAAAAAGGAACAATGGATCTAGTTTCAGATGAATAAGTAGAAATAGTAATGTCACAAGAGTTTGAAAGTGATTTTGATGACATTGGATGAACACGTAGTGGAAAGAAGTATAAAGTAGATTTCAGATCTCCAATATTTGAAGACAATTCAGATAGTACTAGACAGCAGAATCATAGTACCACAGAAGGAACAGAGGGGGGTATCCCTTACCACCCTTACACCCCACAGAAACAGACCGGGACTCAGAACAATCCCATAGGAACTCCATCCAGTAGCTCACAGATAGTACCTACCACCGCTACATCACCTCCACCTACACCATCGAGTGGTAGTAACATAGTAAATCAACATCCACCACGTAGAAATAGAATGGGGGATGATATGAAGCTACCTATATTTAAGGGAACAGGGGCAGAAGATCCAGAGCAGCATTGGTTTCTATGTGAAGCCATGTGGACCATTAAAGCAATCAACGACGATAACCTTAAACTTGTACAGTTGGTCACCACACTAAGAGATCGAGCCTTAACATGGTATATAAAGTATACCACAATACCCAGGACACTTGTCCAGGTCAAGACCGCCATGATTAAAGAGTTTAAGAAACCTAAGTCTGAGTCACAGTGCATTACAGAAATCAAAGACATCAAGCAGTTACCTATAGAGTCGGTGTGGGACTTTGATCAGAAATTCAAAGCCCTTATCGACCAAGTCAGTTTTGAGTTCACGCCGGAGCAGCATAAGGAATGGTTTATTGTAGCGCTGCTCCCTCACATTAGACTGTCGTTAATGCAGTAGAAACTCCAGATGCAGGATGACGCGTTGGAGATGGCGATGAAACTATAGGCTTCACCTCTAGCTGAGAGCAGTACAGGCATGGCAACTTTACAAAACCAGTTGGCTAATCTTACATTACAGTTGCATGAAATTAAGAAAGGGAAAGAGGTTGCGCAAGACATATGGTGCGTAAAATGTAAAGCACAAGGCCATAGTAAAGACAATTGTCCAATTTTTGTAGAATATATAGCAACAGGGGCTCCAAAACCATTACCACAGAGCCACGGGCCGTGGTGTGAAATATGCAAAACACGAGGACATCTACCTCACTAGTGCCCTCTACTTCAGAAGTACGTGCAGACACCTAAGAACTTATACTGCGTCTTCTGCAAGTCTCTAGGCTATGATGAACATGAGGCAGAGCCTATGATCTCATGGTTGGGAGCAAGCAAGACTTGTACAGAGTCTAGTCAGAGACACAGGGTCCAGCAGCAGGACCACAGCATGATCCAGCTTATGGTGGCCAAGGAGGAGGATTCAGAGGACGAGGCCATGGAGGAGCCTTTGCACGAGGAGAAGGCTTTGGAAAAGGAGAAGGTTTTGGCTGTGGTCGTGGACCCGTTACTTGTTACAACTGCGGAGTTGTAGGACACTATGCTAGGGACTATCAGAGCCCCACTACCACTTTTAACTACTGCAAATCTTATGATCATACTATAGAGGAGTGTCCTACCTTGATAGCTAAGATCAGAGAACCTAATCCAGCAGTACACCAGAACATCCAGCTTATTGCTGCTGAGCAAGAAGAGCCAGAACCAAGAGTCAATATTGTGAATCGCAGTGGTGTTTCTACCAGTGGGACATCGTAGGAGACGAAAAAGAACACAGGTCAGGAGTGGGTGCGCAAAGCTCCTAATAAAGCAACACCACTCAACCTGCAGAAGAACAAACAAACATTTCAGGAAGCTAAGGATTTCTTTGATGACCCTACGCAATCAGGATCATAGGTACCACTGTCTAGGGGTGTACCGTAGCAAGCACCTTGTGGCGATAGCCTTATACAGACATCGCAGGCTACCACATCGGGAAGATGCGATGAGGACGAGATGATAGGAAGTGTACATTCCTTCCTGTGGAGTTGTCTAAAACTTGTAAGAAATGAGCAAGCTATCACAGAACTTTAGCGCATCATAGATCAGTGTCAGCCATCTTCTTCCGTGAGTAGTACATAGCGTGCTGTTCATAATATTACGGGACATACAAGAATAGGAAGAGAGATGCGACTCACAGCGCAGGTTGGAGAATTGAAATGGATGAGGTGATCCTAGATCTAGGATCAGACGTGAATGTTCTGACTAAGAAGACATGGGAATAGATGGGTAGCCCTAAGTTAGTTAGATCACCTATCCATTTGAGATTAGCTAATCAGCAGCGTGTATCACCTTTGGGTCGGTTACCGTAGGTTCCAGTTGACATTGACGGAGTTCACAGCTTTGCTGACTTTGAATTTATAGAAATCATTGGCGATAGTAGACCCTATCCAGCATTGCTAGGAATTGATTGGGCGATCGGTAACATGGCTGTTATCGACCTAAAGAGAAGAAAAATGACCTTTGAGGATGCGCAGATCTGGGTCATCGCACCGTTGGATCCTTTTCAGGGTCCTATATATATTGAACCTATCCGGGCAGAGGAGGAGGCACATAACATGGAGAGCCTCTATTAGATGACCGCGAACCATAGCGACTACATCAATCCAACCACAAAATGGAATATTAGTTGGAAATGCGACAGCTCATGCACATCAGATTCAGATGTTGGTCTAGAAAACTGGCAGAAAAGACTTCACGAAGTCTTAGCGCGTAGATGTGCATACTTGACTAAGTCACTGCGATGGATTGGCGCAGAGATCAATGAGATTCCATCCTTTCATGGTATAATAGATATCCAAGACTTTCTCGAGCAGTTTGAACAACAAATCCCTCACGAGCAGAGGATCGCAGCTATGGACCTTGCAGTACGAGCCACACCTGCAAGATGGTGGTATGCACATAAAGAGAACATCGCATCATGGGATGATATTAAGAGATTCATGGCGACCAAATTTTCTGTCGACAGAGAGTATGTCCAGTAGAAATACACAAGAGAGAGTGACCCCAGATCACACATTCAGACATGTGAACAGAATTGGTCGGACATTCCCGAGGATGAATGGGTTCACCGATTCATTCATACTTTGGATACAGTTCCAAGGAACTGGTATACAGAGACTGAACTGCGCAAGGGAACAACAAGATGGCCACTTATGATAGACAGCTTCCTACTCACCTTCACTTTTGAATCTGAGTATCCAAGTGTTGATCAGGCACTACAAGTAATAAAGAGTAAGATATTTGAGGATTGTACCATATCAGTGTCAGCTCAACCTAAGTGGGCTATCCAGTTAAAAGAGGCGTTAGAGTGTTATAACTTTGCATCTAAACTAGAGGAGGAGGATGAGGATCCTCGTGACACCAACATTCCGGAGTCAGAAGGCACTCGCGATGTTGAGGGACCATAGTTAGAAATTCCAGCAATCACAGAGCCCATAAAGATTAAAAAGATCAATATTGGCACAGACACAGAACCTAAGTTTGCCTCTATTGGAGACTATTGGAACGATGAAACAGTTGGACAGATTGCAGACTTGCTACATGACTATCAGGACCTATTTCCCACCAAGTTCACAGAGATGAAGGGAATAGTCGGAGACCTGGGAGTCATGAGGATACCATTGAAGGAGGATGCTAGACCAGTCAAGCAGCGCCCATATAGATTAAATCCGTGATATAAAGAAAAAGTAAAGGATGAGATCGATAAGATGCTAGCAGCAGGCATCATCGATCCTGTAGAAGAAAGCGAATGGGTTAGACCCATGGTCGTACAAGAGAAGAAAACCAAAGGAGACATTAGGATCTGTGTCGATCTGCGCAAGATCAACGATACATCACTTCACGATCCATTTCTGACACCGTTCACTGATGAGGTATTAGACAACGTGGGAGGACAGGAGGTCTACTTCTTCACTGATGGATTTTCAGGATACCATCAGATTAGAATACATCCAGAAGACTGATCCAAGACCACCTTTGCAACATAATGGGGCTTGTTCCAGTATACGGTAATGCCCTTTGGTCTTAAGAATGCACCAGCTATATTTTCTAGAGTAGTAGTTGCTGTATTTAAAGAATACATCCATAAATTCCTGGAAGTATATTTTGATGATTGGACTGTATTTGGACTAATTGAAAAGCACATAGGAGATCTAAGACTGATGTTAGAGAAATGTAGGCAGTACCAGATTTCTCTAAACTTGAAGAAATGTATATTTTGTGCACCATTTGGTATTTTGTTGGGTCACATTGTTTGCAGACAAGGCTTGATGGTAGATCCCGCAAAGATTGCCATCATTGTAAATCTTCTAGCACCCAACTCAGTCAAGAAACTGAGGATAGTACTTGGTCATACCAGGTATTACAGAAAGTTCATCAAGGGGTACGCAAATATTACAGCACCAATGGAGAAATTGCTAAAGAAAGATGTAAAATTCCTATGGAATGAGGAATGTCAGCAGAGTCTAGACAAACTTAAAGAAAAGATGGTCACAGAGCCCATCCTAGTATTTCTAGACTGGAATAAGCCATTTCATGTACATGTGGATGCATCTAGCATCGCACTAGGGGTTGTCTTAACGCAACCAGGAGAAGGGGATATTGATCATCCTATCGCATACTCCAGTAGAAAGCTATCGACGGCAGAAAATAATTACACCATGATAGAAAGAGAAGGCTTAGCTATGGTGTATGCGTTGCAGAATTTTAGGCACTACCTATTGGGTGCCTCGTTCAAGATGTTTACTGACCATTCTGCATTGAAGTATCTGGTCAATAAGCCAGTGTTAGGGGGGAGAATCTGTAGATGGTTACTCCTCTTTCAGGAGTATGATTTTGAAATCATTGTTAAACCAGGAAGATTGAACGCTAGACCTGATCATCTGTCGTGGATAGACTCAGGAGAAGAGCCAAGTAACCTAGAGGACAATTTGCCAAATGCGCAGTTGTTTTCTATAGAGATTGCAGACGACTACTATGCTGATATTATTCACTTTCTCACTACAGGATTAGCACCTGATGAGTTTACTAAGCAGCAAAAGAAGTAGTTGGTTGTTAAAGTAGCAGACTTCACCCTGATCGTAGGACACCTATACAAGTTAGGACCGGATGAAATTTTGCACAGATGTGTGATGCCGCATGAAAAAGACGCTATTATCAGAGAGGCACATTCAGGAACCGCAGGAGGTCATTTCGCAGGAAAGCCGATTGCGCAGAAAATCCTAGATGTAGGATTATGGTGGCCTACATTGCATAAGGACACCAAGGAATTTTGCAGATGCTGTGATATCTTCCAGAGGGTAGGAAAACCCTCACGACATGATGAAATTCCGCTGCGACCGCAGGTTACGCTGCATGCATTTGACAAGTGGGCTATAGACTTTGTGGGTCCTATCAACCCACTAGGAAAGCGCACTGGCACGAGATATATTATCACTGGAATAGAGTACCTCACCAGATGGGCAGAGGCCAAAGCAGTAAGAAATTGTGATACTGCTACAGCCGCACAGTTCCTTTTTGAGAACATCATCAGTAGATTTGGTTGCCCCATAATTTTGATGAGCGATCAAGGCACACATTTCTTGAACCACACCATTGAGGCCTTGACAAAAGAATTCTAGATTCAGCACCATAAGAGCACTCCCTACCACCCACAGGCTAACGGTACGGTGGAGGCCTTTAATAAGATTTTAGAAAATGCTCTTAATAAGATCTGCAACAGCCAAAGGAATGATTGGGACCTCAGAGTTAACGCTGTATTATGGGCATATAGGACCACATGCAAGAAAATTACAGGACACACACCTTTCAGCTTGGTGTATGGACAGGAGGATGTTATCCCTATGGAGTATATTCTTCCCAGTTTAAGAATCGCTCAGATCACCGGGATGACTGATACAGACACAGTGGAGGACAGGATAGCACAGCTGCTTGCCTTAGAGGAAGACAGATTCATCGCCGGATTCCATCAGAAAGTGCAGAAGGCATGAGAAAAAGCTTGGCATGACAGACACATTAAGATTAATACTTTCCATATTGGAGACCTAGTACTCCTCTATGATAGTAAATTCATTAAGTTTCCAGGGAGGTTCAAGACGGATTGGCTAGGGCCATATTAGATAAAGAAAGTTACAGAGGGAGGTGCCGTTCAGCTCAACCAACTGAATGGGGATATTCTTCCCACATTGATTAATGGCAGTAGGCTTAAGCTCTATAGTGATAGCCACCCCACCTCTCAGCCCTAGCTTAGCCAGTTTATGGTGGTGCAGAAGTCCAGTGTAGTTGAAAGGAGGCATCGCACCGGGAACTAGTCTACACCGACAGGTATTATAAGTACAAGGAATCGCATAAGGTCGGTTCATTTTGTGCAAGTCATCAGTGGCTTGCGAAAAAAAAAAAACTGATGCGGTGATGCGGTGTTGTTTGCGCAGGTGATGCGGTGTTTCAGCGCAGCAATACGATGTTTTTCCATGCCACGTATCCAGTTTTTGCAACAGACAGAGGGCCAGTCAAGTCTCCTTTTGATAGGAAGTTAATGAAGAGATGACCGGTATACCTTACCGTAGATTTGGCAGCAACATAATTAAGTTTCCATATTTGGAAAATCTTCGATGAGACCGGCGCCTGTACACACACGTTTCGAGGGAAATGTGATCGGATTTCAGCATTTATTGAGGATCGGATGATGGGTGTGGTCTCGTCCATGCAATTATTACGGTCGACGGGTTCAGTCAAGATGACCGTTGCGTTCAGGATTGTTTCCTTCGGCATAAAAGCAGAAATTGTTCATTCGAGAGGGTTACACTTGCAAAAACCTGAGAGATATAGAGTAAACTATTAAGAGTTCCCTATGCAAAGTTCACCCCGTTACAGAGTGCTGTGAGTTCCAAAATTTGCAGCCATTGCACGCCCAGGATATTCCACCGAGTGGGTTCTGTCCGAGGAGGAACCTTTAGAAGACATGCTGAGATGCTTTGACCTTGGTGGCCGTAGGTTCGCTATGACGACGCCGCCCAGGGTTGTGAAATTAGGTACATCATAGGTCATACAGCCACCAAGGATGAAGAGTCAAGCGCAGGATGTAGAAGATGTCATCAAAGTCTCTTCTAAGGAGAAGAAGAAAGATGAGCCGATCACTGAAGAAAAGAAAGCGGAGCAGAAGAATGACGAGAAGAAATCTCCCGCGAGGAAGAAAGTAAAAATGAAGAAAAGATGGCAACGAGAGAAGGAAGCCGACCTATCTGATCAGCTAAGAGAACAACAAGAAATTGCTGAGGCAAAGAAACAAAAATCTGGTGATCAGAGGTAGCATGAATACCTGGAGTAACTTGCTAAGAAGGAAAGTGGAAGAGGACAACAAACCCAGCAAACGGTAGAATTCCAGCATGCAGACAAAGGTTTGTTTTCGGAATGGAATTCATGGTTTGTATCTCTTTCATATAGAGGGCTCCAGGCTGAGTGGCATGTTTTGAGAAGCCTGAAAGATATGGATTTATATCTTCCTTATAGCATGAGCTCTAACCCAAATAGAGAGGAGTTCTCGTGATACCAGGGATTTGAATCCTCATGGTAGGCACAGCGACTGCAGGTCTTGCAGTGGCAAGACTACGAGCATAACAATAAGGAAAGCTAACAGATACCTACGAACTAAGTTAACAGAAGATGCCAGTATTAGTCAAGATTTGCTTGACTCGGCACCAGAGCATGTCAAAGTGATGCAGAAGGAAGTCGCAGGACTTCACGACAAGTTGCAACGGACTTCGCAGGAAGCCAAGGAGAAGCTACAGTAGGAGAAGCCCTCTAAAAGAAAAGGAGAAGCTACCCCCATAAAGGAAAAGGGGAAACGAGGCCGAGGCATTGAAGATGATGGATAGAAAAAGGGAAGTAGCATCGATACCCATGGTCAGCGCTGGGAAGCATGGAAGACTGCAGGAAGCTGTGGTGAAGGGAAGCAGCGCTGGTACCCATGGTCAACGCTGGGAAGCATGGAAGACTGCAGGAAGTTGTGGTGAAGGGAAGCGGTGCATAGTACCCATGATCAGTGCCAGGAAGCATGGAAGACCGCAGAGAGCTGTGGTGTGACGGATAGCAGCTACCTCAAAGTACAGATACGCCGACTTTCACTAGTTAGGGTTTGGGTTACTGTTGGGACAGGCCCACAGTGTTGTAATGGCGAGACCTTCAGGCCGCCTATAAAGGGATATATTTTGTATTGTAAAAGAGTTCTTTCAATTGTTAGTTGTTATATAGATTATTAGACAGTTGTAGAAGCCAAGCTCTGGTTCTATTATTAGCTGTAGTATCTTACTGTAACCAGTAGCTAGCTCATAGAGCATCCATGTAACGATCCGCAGGGATCGATAGAGAGGGAAGAGTATATTGTAAGATGTGCAATATAGAGGTAGAGAAGAGATCTAAGAGAGAAGATCTTAAGCTGCATATACGGTGCAGCAGAACTGTGTTTACCTTCCCCTAAGCTATAATAGAAACACAGTTCTGTGGACGTAACTTCCATCCTGGAGGTGAACCATGTTAAAATTGTGCGTTATGTGATTGCTTTGTGTGTTTTGTTTATTTGGTACATCTGTAAGTTATTCTATGAGCCTTGTTTATAGTTTAATGTATGTATGCATTGTTCAGTTCGCAGTAATATAGAAGGATAGACATAAGTTGAAGTCGTTGGCATGTTGTATGCGGGTTCATTTATGCTTTGTTTGAAACAGTCACTAGTCACAGTGTTAAACATCCTGTTATGTTGAGTCTTGCAAGTCGACACGAACCACGCTCAGTGCGCTGATCCGTGGGAGTAGGATATCGCAGGGAGGCGATACCGCACTGGTAGAGGAGCTGCAGTGCGTGATACCGTAGGCTAAGGAATTAGCGTTGGGAGGAAGTTACGTGTCTCCTGGTGCACGAGGATGCGATAAGGCTGGATTCATCGCGAGTCAGTGGAAGTTGCGCAACGCAGAAAGGGACCGCGCGACAGGAAGAGATAGATCTCGCGGCTAGAAGAGCTGCAAGACGAGGAGATCACGCAATGCGAGCAGAAGGGTCGTGCGACGCGCAGAGAAAGAGGCCTCGGAGCTAGCAGAGCTGTGAGTCACAAGTAGGATGCCACAGAACCTGGTCCAAGACACTTGAGTCCTTGGCCAACCCATTAGACTCACTTCAGGTGAGACTTCAGGCCGCTTTGCGGTCTGTCACCTTGGCCTCATTGCTCCTTTTCCTCGGCCTGTGTTTAACCAACAATGGGTAATCACGGCTTCAATTTTTTTTCATTAAGATTAGGATCCCATTCCTTTCCATATGTCTTAACTAATTGTACAAGTGAACGTATCCCTTTATTAGGAATTTCATCATATCAATCCATCAAATATTTGTTATTGTTTAAATCAAGAGACAATATGAACAACTTCATTTTAGCATCTTCATGCACCACATCCAATACTATGATAAATCCCCTTAAGAGAATAATATGCATTGCAATTGTAATCACATATTCACAAAATTTTGGGATGGATTTCTTCCAATCATTATTATCGAAATGATTTTGATATCTGGAGATACCTGAGAAATACAACGGATTAAACCAACCAAGATGAAATTGATGCTTAAGAGACTACATATTAATTTTTTATTGATTCCAAAAATGTGTGGAGTCACCAGAATAAGATTTTATTATTTATTGATGGATTTTCTCACCCCGACACCTGAAAATGGCTGAGGGATCTATACTTGTTTATTGTTTTTTGTTCAGTAGAGTCGCCAAAGAATACCTACCAAGTTAGTACTCGACAATAATCTTTAAAAAGTACAAAACAAAAAACTACCTCAACCTTATTACAAAATATGTCATTCTTTCTATAGAGATAAGTCTTTGACCCAACCATTTCAAGATGTCCCTTGCAATAACGCCAAAAAATGTTACCTAAAAAACAATCACTCTTCCACAATTGGAGATAAGTGGACCCAAATGAAGTATGTGGAACCAAATATGATAGGTGGGAATGGTGTGCCTAGTTCTATGATAGGAAACACTTCAAGGAATTACACCCAATGAAACCTTGATCTAAACCCCTTCCTTTTTAGACCCTACTCCTTTGGCCATGGGAGGCACGCCGAAATGAGATAAGGATTGACCGGTAAGAGACACGATAACAACTATTTCTATCGCTACAACACCTTTCCAATGTTAGTAGACTAGTGCCTAATGGATTTAATGATATATGTTTATATTAAACCATTTAAGTAAAAAATATAGGATAAATTATGAATATATTCCTTACTACTATAATTTTCTACAATAAAATCGACGATAATAAACTCAAGATATCTCCCAATCCAACTGTAAAAAACACACAAAATTTACCTCTTGACAACTGGAAATGAGGTGCGCACCTATTCCACCTAGGTAACACTTCATTTCATGGATGAAATTTATGATTTGAAATTGATTTATGTTTCAGTTCTACATTTTTTTGTAATAAAAACTAGCAATAGAGAACCAAAGATATATCTCAAACCAACCATCAAAATTGTGTGAAATTGACCTATCGACAACCAAAAAGGAGGGGTTCACCTATACCCCCTATGGTGCACTTTGCTTTGTGATTGAAAAACTTATTTACACTTTAATACTATGTTTTATATCATCAAGGTGAACCAACAAAATTCTTGGCCTCAAATACCCCTAGGGTCGTCTCGGATAACCTTGGATTTGACCCAAACTATTCCAAGCCCCAAGGGGTTAAATTATTTGATTAAATAGAAATCAAATAACTGAATAACCATACCTAAAACAATCCTTTCATATTGGCGTCATCTAACCCCATGATAGCATCACCTCTTTTAGGGCATAAATTGACTTTTTGAAAATTTTTATAGCTTTTTTGTATTTTATGATATTTTATCAAGATATGAAACATAGTAATGAAATTAAATAATTCATAAAATAACCTTTAAAATAACTAGGGCACAAAAAAAATTATTTTTGGATTTTTACGAAAATATGAATTTTTCAATGTTTTTTCCAATGTTTGATTTTTTGTATTTTTTCAATAATATAGTACATAATTTTAATAAAAATATTCCAAGTGAAGAATATGAAAATAAAGAATTAAGTATTTTCCCTTCAAGGCCATCGAGGAATCACGGTTAGCGTTCCTCTCAAGAATTGACAATCATATTTTAATGAATTAAAGAAATACCAAGAAACCCTAGGTTGTGTTGGTATTGACCTAACTAGGGAAAAAAGAGGTTCCAAAGGCCTAACAAGACATACCTTACAAATATGGATGTATCTATTGCAAGACAAATATTTTATTTATAAAAAACCCTAGTTTATTCTTACCTTGGATGTGTATGACAATGCAAGAGAAAGAGAACTAGAGATCTTACCACAAATGAGGAAAAAGGGAGAAAATAGTAACCTCCTAAGAGTACCTTCCTTTAATCAATCCTTGCAAGATTAAGTATCAACCTCAAAAACTAATATAATACCACATTTTAAGATTCAATATTTTCAAGAAGAGAGTGTGAACCATTATCCTAAGTAGACAAGAATAAATAAGAAAATAATTTTGATTTGATCCCATGATTTTGAGTTAAAATTAGGAGTTTCCTTATGTATATGTGACTTAGGAAAACTTAAACTCCTTTACAAGATGACCATCCTAAAATGTCTAAATTTACTTAAAATGATATTTCAATGAGCTATTTAGGGGTTTTCAACCACAAGCCAGGGACTAAACCTCATACAACATAAATTAATGATAAAATAAGATGAATTATTGCAGATTGGATCAAATGTGGAGCATGGGAGCAGGGTGCCATGCCCCATCTAACCCCAGCATTGCTCTTTTTCTCTCAATACCCCTTTCTTGAGGTAGTATGTCTTATTAAATGATGGAATCATCATCCATTTGTCTTGCTTGAGCCAAGAGGAGGGTCAATACATAATATAAATAGATCCAAGTGGGCATAATGAGGTGTACACAAATGGGTATGACAACTGTTTACACATGAAATAGGATTCTACATATCATAAGCATGAGTGTGGTTGGGATTCCCTAATCCATGTGTCCAAATAGAGTGTTCCCAAGAAGCACCAAACACCAATCCAAAGCACAAATTTCCAACATGACAAAGGGACTTCCACCCATCAAGAGGAAGTTAGCAAAGCCACTAAGCCAACACTTCATATAATGAAAACCAAGAGGACCTTCCATGACTAGACCACATGTCTTGAGCCCCTCTAAACCAACAATCTACATAAATAAAGTCCAATCATAGCCTTTACATATAAAAAAAGGACCCCTCCTTTGTGGCAATCGAGTATGGAACACAATAGAGTATCTACGGGTAACACTTAACATGTTCATCCATGATGTATTCTATATACTAAATTGTCTCCATGACAAATGATAATTCTTCCAAATTGGAATATAACTTGTTTTTTCATAGGGTTCTTAGGATATGTTGAATGTGTTGCAAATATTGCAACCAAGTTTTGTTGAATATGAGGATGTCATCCACATATATGAGAACAAAATATTTTTTGAACAAGCACAAGATATCATCCATCATCTACATGAATGTTTTTGGAGCATTAGTCAATATAGAATTATTTACCAACCTTTCCAAAATTCATTCTTTATACTTGAATGTTTTCTTCCATACATTAGTTTGCTTAAGTAAGACCTGGTGGTAGCATGACTTCAAATCAATCTCACTAAATAACTTGAAAACTTTATGTTGATCAAGAAGATCAATAACCTAGGGGATTTGGATATATTCATTTAGGGCTTATAATCAATACAATCACCATGTCGCATCCTTCTTCTACACCAACACAATTGGGATCCCATAGGATGAGGGTCTCGAATGAATGTGGCCCTTTTGGATGAAATCTTGAGTTAGACATTTTACTTTCTCATTCTTTAGAGGAGAGTGTTTCTATATTGGGTCATTGGGTAAAGGACACCAAGTATCAAATCAATTGAATATTTGATGTAACAACTTAAAGGAACCCATTCAAGTGAGGAAAAAATATATCTCTTTATTCATCCATGATATTGTACACCTATTTATGTTATGTAGAGAGGCCCTACATTGAGGTTGTAGTAGTCATGGTGACCTCCCATCCAACCTTTAACCAAATTAAGAAGAATAAAATTTTCTTAGTTTGAGAGAATACCTTTCAATAATACTTTTTCAAGATCAAGGAAACTATATTAGTCAGAACTACCTCAAGTACTCTATAGAGTTGGACTCCTAAAGGAACAATGGCATGACAATCAATGGCCTCATAAACAATAGGATGCTTGCAAATATAGGGTTGTATTAAACTAACATCACAAACTTCAAGTGGGGAAAAATCACATAGTAGCTCATCTTTCAAGGGATTCATGTCATAGGATAGGTGGCATTGTTGATTTACACAAATTTCTCATCCTTGGATCAACCAACTAATGTTGTATTATTGGGGGTGTGGTTTTATCCATGGATTCAATAACTTGATGACATCAAACAATATCAGGTTCTTCTAGATAAGGTTATCAATAATGAAATGTACCAGAATCCCCTTTACCCACATCTATGAATGGAAGAGGTGCTGCCCTTCTTGTAGCTCCTATGGCTTTTTTAGTTGGATCATTATGGTTATGATGGTGGAACTATGTTCCACATAAATAATTTCCTTTCATTTATCTTGCTTTGAATCAGAATCTAAGACATATTCAATCTCCTAGTATTTCATATCGGCTCATAATGATTGCATCGGGTGACATTGATTAGTGATGTTCTAAGGGATTTTGTGCAAGTCAAACCACTTTCCAGTGTCCTTATTCAAATTATAATTACTCTTATTTATTTGCATCTTGGATTGGTTGTCATTGTTATATTTTTATCATTTAAGCAATATGATATAGGATCTTATATGAGATAATAACATGCACAACAAAAATCACAAGAGACAAGAGACATAAAATTATTTCCTCGACGAAACCATAAAGGAGAAAACCCCACAACTTCCTCAGAGATAGAATGAGCACCAATGGAAGTTGTAAAACCCAAAGACAGAAAAGATGATCTCCACAGCTGTTCTCTCTCTCTCACTTGAGAGAGCTTCTCCTCTCTCACTCATGCGCCCTAGTGAGTGTGTGTGTGTGTCATAAATAGAGAGTCTCACTTTCTATTTATATTCTTTTGTTCACTTAATATTTGAATCTATTATGTAGGCTTGAGTAATCCTAACTCAATTATGTAGGCTTGAGTAACCACAACTAGGGTACTAATGACCTGACTTACATTAACTCACCTAGGGCCGACTTCTCTAGGAGAGTCTAATAACCCTAGTGCCCCAAAACTATGAGGAATTTAACACCTAAACAATAAGGAGGGTTAACCTCTATGACTTTACATGACTTGTTTACATTATTGAATCTCCCAATAGGAACATCAAGGTATGACATGACTCAATTACATGATAGATACTTCTTAAAATAAACATAGGGGTATAATACATAAAATATACAAGTGAATACATTTTGAAGTTACAAATACATCAACACTCCCTCTTAACTAGGAAGGTATTCTCTTGACATAATTCATCAGTACAAGTCTTCTTCTCTGGATCAAATATGGATCAACATCAACGCTGGATCATCACTAGATCATCACTGGATCATCACTGGATCAAAATTGAAACTGGATCATCACTAGATCATCATCAAAGCTGGATCATCACTGGATCACCATCAAAACTGGATCTTCCATCTCGATCAACTAGTGCTATCTCTCAATTCTTCTCGTCATAGGAAGTTCTATAGATCCATCCCTTTTTCATGCTGGTTGTAGGCCTAGCCCCCATGTAGGTCTTCTTCAATGCTTATATCTGACCCTAAGTCAGAATGGCCCACCCAGCACTTACATCTGATGATGCGAGGAACACATCCAACATACATGTCAGAAAGGCACACCCAGCACTCACATCTGACCATGAGAGGAACAAGTCCAGTCATCTATGTCAGAAAGGCCCAACAATCACATATGACCATGATAGGAACTAATCTAGTCAACTATGTCAGAAAGGCTCTGCACTTACATTTGGCCATGAGAGCAACCAATCCAATCATACATGTCAAAAGGGATCTGCACTTACATTTGACCATGAGAGGAACCAATCCAATAATACATGTCGAAAGGGATCTGTAATTACATTCGACCATGAGAGGAACCAATCCAATAATACATGTTGAAAGGGCTCTGCACTTACATTTGACCATGCGAGGAACCAATCCAACATGTCAGAAGGGCTTTGCACTTACATCTATTCATGTGGGAACACATCCCACAGTCACATCAGAATGTCTCTGCACCTATATCTGATAATGCGGGAACACATCCCACAGTCATATCGGAATGGCCCTCAGCTCTAGGATGAGTATTCCTAGTAACTAACCAGGTGCCTCCATTCTCCCAAAGAATGGCCTTTAGCACTTATATCTGATCATGTGGGAACACATTCCTCAATCAAATCAGAATGGCCCTAAGCTCTAGGTTGATTATTCATGGTAATTGAACAGGTGCCTCCATTCTCCCAAAGAATGGCCTTGCACTGATCATGTGGTAACACAACCCACAATCATACCAGAGCATCTCTGCACTTACATCTAACCATGGAAGGAACCAATCCTCTCACCATGTCAGAATGGCTCACAGGCTCATCACTTCCCTTTGGAGGGAACCTCAATTTGGAGAACACCAAAATTCTCCCTATAGTACTCAAACTTCACTCTATCTAATCAGTTGGTCAACACATCAGCTATAAGTTCGTCCATCGCAACATATTGGAGCTTCACTACTCCTCTCTGCACCATATCTCTGATATAGTGATATTTGATCTCAATGTTCTTCGACTTGTCATGGAACAACGGGTTCTCTGACAACTTCACACAACTCTGGTTGTAGCAATATATACAAGTAGCATCCAACTAGAGATCAAACAAATCAAACTGTAGCTTCCTTAGCCATACTACCTCACAACTAGATGAACAAGCTGTGACATACTCTACTTCAGCTGTACTCAGTGCCACACAAGACTGCTTCCTGATAAACTAGGAGATCACACCTGATCCCATACTGAAACAACACCCTGAAGTGCTCTTTCTATCAATGGCACTTCCTACCCAATCCAAATCAACATAACCCTCCAGGTTAATCTTCTTATTCACCTCATACTTGATCCCGTAATCAATTGTACCCTTTAGGTACCTGAAAATATGCTTTGCAGTAGTAAGTGAACATGTCTAGGATCTGTCAGGAACTGGCTCAATGTGTTCACAGCAAAGTAAATATCTGGTCTCGTATTCATCAGGTACATCAAGGACCCAATCATCTAACGATACATCGTAGCAACAACTGACTCTGATGAAGATTTACTTAGAAGCTTCAGGTTCGATGCCATAGGTGTGGAAATGGCCTTGCAGTCCATCATCCCAAATCTCTTCAGGATCTCTATTGCATAATTCCCTTATCCGATGAATATTCCATCCACATTCTGCCACACCTCCATGCCTAGAAAATAGTGCATCATACCCAAGTCCTTCATTTAAAACTCAGCAGCAAGCTTCCTCCTTGCAACTTTAATGAGTTCCTCTTTTTTGTCAGGAACAAGTCATTGACATATAACATGAGCATCACTGGTCTTCTACCTTCAACCTTAAAGCAACGGTTGGAGTCTACTTTACTCTTAGTAAATACTAGAGTCATCAGTAAGCTATCCCTCCTGCCATACCATGTCGAACCTTGGGATATTCTACAGTCACTCCCTTTGAAGCGAAGCATCATACTCCCTCTGTATTTTGTACTCTATGTAGTGAAAACATTATGTACTTGAGTGACAAGTAGCTTCCTCTGCTACTAATATTCTATGTATCCATATAGGGTCACTGGATACCAAGATCCTCTATCTTGAACCTTTTCAAAAGTTCTTCTCGCACCCATCTATGAGCTTGTCATCCTATATAGGCTTCCATCTTCAACTTGTAGAAAAGGTTAAGATCTTCATCACTCTAGGTGATCTTCAAGATCCTCATGTATGTGTTATCCCATGGGTGTATTCTGAGCTTATACAAGGCCTTCTTTCATTTGCACACATGATTCTACCTGTCATGTGTCTCAACTCCCACTGGCTGCAAATGTCTCTTCGTAGTCTATTGCTTCTTTTCGTGAGAATCCTTGTGCTATGAATCTTGCCTTGTATCCCATGATGTTTCCATCTACTACATGATGGAACTATGAAATTCCCTTCAGGTCTCGATACTACATCCTAGACATCATTCTTCTTGAACTAGTCTTCCCTTTCTTCTTGGTTACTTCTTCATAGTTGGAAGGTTCTGCATTAATGATGTCTCTGTATTCATCATATTGTTCTTCATTTTCAACTGTCATCACTTGTTCTTCGGAACAAGTCTCATCCTTCTTTGCTTGTAGGCGATTTTACACAATCTTTCCTACAAGTCAAATGCATTATTTGTATGGTTAGAAACATTTCATAAGGTATATTCATAATGAAAAATTCTTTTACATCAAGATATAACCATGCAACTATTTAGCCAATACAACATTCGTCCATATCTCACAGAAACTTTCTAGATGCCTTCCATCTCTACCAGGACAACATTGAGATTGTGCACTAATCCAATATGTCAGAAAATAGGTTTCATTCTAGATAAGTAGCAATGGATATTTTTATAGTACCATGAGCTACTTACCCATCACATGCATATTAGTAGTATATTAATGCAAACATTCTATCATGCATAATACATCAACTGAATATAAACAAATGCATAACAAAAACAATTCATGAAATGACAATTGAATACTTATCTTTATTTGTTTCATGGGTAGACTCCTTATTGAGCCTTCAGCTTCATCATCTTCTTAATTCATAATAGCATCATTTCTTATCCAAATGCTAAGATGGATAAGAGGTTCTTGAAGACTTGAGTTCTTCATATTCCTCATCACTTGAGGGATCTTCTTTGGATGGTGAGAGCTTGATCTTCAGTTGCTCCCATCTTATTTTCTCTTATTATGAGTCGAGCTTCTTCTTGTGTGTGCACTTCCCAGAGTCTGTTGAAATTAATCACTTCCTTCTAGCACACATTCCTTGAGTGAATAAATCACATGATCTTGGGAGGCCATTCAAGGTGGTTATCACAACTTCTGCATTCTCCACTTCTTCTTCTATTGCTTCAAGTTGTTCTTTGATTTGAGAGACCCTTATAAAGTATGATTGTATGGTCTTTTCTATACCAAAATCCTATCACCATCATGTGATAAGACCTTTGACATACCTATTTGCCTTTAATCCCGGCACTTGGAGAGGAAACTCACACCATTTTTCAATTCTACATAAAAATGCTCAGCACCGCACTTTCCTTGTTAGCCATGAGTGGTTCCTTTCTCACACCGCCTTTCTCTTCTTTTCCATAAGTGGTGCCACCACCTGTTTCCCTTGGTCCATAAGCAGTTCTTACCTAAACCACTCTGTCATAAGAGAAGAAAAGTGGTACCCTGGGTAAAATGGGAAAAAGAGAAGTTTCTCGAGGCTTGTAGAAGATGAGCCTCGTGTCCTCCTTTATCCCTATCATTGTGGGTTAGTTGAGATTGATATCCCCCATCATAGGATATTAGAGGCCACCTCATCCACAAATCTCTCAACCATTCCTATCCATTGAGCCTTATAAATACAAGCTCATGTCCATGGTTGAGGGGGATAACTCTTAAGGTATTGTTATGTTGTTGGATTGATCACTTGGCCCAAGCCATTTGAGAGCATAGGGATAAAGGTTGGAGCTTATGGGGATGAAAGTGCTTGGTTTCATGGAGATGCATGTCAACACTAAGGATTAATTGGTTGTAAACTTCTCCATTTGATCTTAATGCAAAGCTGATTTTAGTCCCACATTACTGTTGTTGTTTGATTTCACATGTATATGTTGTTAGATTCCTTAGTCACTAACATGGATCAATAGATTATATTCTGGTAGCTTTGATTTTTTTTTGTGTTTGATCTAATTGTAGGTACACATGGTTATTATCAAAGCATTACATTCCAGGTATCTACGGTGTCCAGGGAGGGTCTTCAACCTTTGTTGTTCATTTGTTCTAGATCTGAACCATTCAGACCAGTGGAACACCTTACTGTCCGCAGAAGGTGAAATATTCCTTCTTACAGATCTGGTGACTCCACTGGGGAATGACTATATGTATCAGTTGATCTGATCTTCCTCAATTCTTCAACTCTTGTCCGAATCTAGGCTCCTTCAGCAGCTTCATCTGCGCGGTTCTAGCTAGTCCCTGTTCTACACCTTGTATTTTGATTTTTGTGTGTTTTTAACTTAATTTTTTATGAAAATGAAGTGTGTTTTCTTATTCTGCAGTTGCTTTGATTGCTGTATTCTTTCTACATTCAAATAGAGTCTATTTTTCTTGCATTGGAGTTTACATTCTTTTCTTTGCTTGAAACCTCTTGCTCCTTTCTGTAGATATTATTCGTTGGAATTAGAAATATACATTTCATTTTTGTGAGTAGATTTCATTTTGTTTTGGACTTGGAATGCATGAGTGATCCATGTTGTTTTGAGTCTTCCTTTGCTTGGGTTGATTCTTGTTTCCTTTTGCATGCTGAGTTTTTCAGTGCTTGGTAGGAAAGATTGGTTCTTCGTTTCCTTATGTATTTCAAAGAGAAGTTTTAGTTTTCTCTCTCCTTTGCTTTATTCGCAAGCATGATGAATGATTTTCTTCTTGTTTTGTGCATGATTGTTTGAAATTCTAGATCTTACTTTCATTAAGAAGAAATATTTGTTTTCAGCTTTCCGTGCATTAGAGTTAGTTTTGTTTAGAAATGTTAGTGAAATCATCTTTCCATTAAGTTTTTATGCATCTTTTTCAAGAATGAAAAGATAGGAAACATTTTTTATTTATGTTATATGTTCTCTAGATCTCTTTCTTATTTGCTTTGAAGATTGTTTGGGGTGCATTGATATTTCACTTTTCGTTTGAAAAGATAGAATTGCATTTGCATTTGGGTGTGCATTTTTGGAAGAAAAGTAAATCTCTCTCCCTCTCTTAGATAGAATTTCATTGAAGAAGAAAACTTGCATTATCATATAGATCACTGTGCATCTTCTTTAAATTCAAGTTTTCACTCCATGGTTCCACCTAAATGCACAAGATAAAATTAATGGTAGTACTAGGTTAAAACTTTTAGCAATTTGAGTGATAAGTTAGAGATGTGTTCAGGCATCACTAAGCATAGGAGCTGTCGTTAATTGTCCACATTACATCCTGGGACTCGTGCGGTTCTTCCACGTACCATCGGTATATTGAACGGCCTTTCATGCACCCTTGAGCTATATCGAAAGGTACTTCACATACTCAATTTTATATCAGAAGGCCCCTTGTGAATGGTTATGCATTAAATAGCACTACTACCGATTCGAGCTCCCACATAACTAGCATATATCGAGAGACCTTTTTAGGAATCCTCAAACCATCTAAGTTATCCTTTCGGCCTATCCTATGAGATTCTTGACTCTTGTCCACTCCTTTCACATGTTTTCTTGTTGCTTTTAGTTTGAGTAGTACTTGCTTGTGCGTGGTAGTTAGGGGGTTATTAGAGAGTTTAGAGATGGCATCCTCATCTAGGACTACCACTCAAGAGGTCCCTTTCCAAGGTGTACCTTTTGTAATCCATCCAAGTGAAGGTATTGGTCCTCCCTTTATTGCCACTCTAAATCTTCCTGGATTAACTATAGGATTACCGGTCTGGACTTTTAATTCGGTAATTCCTATTACACCTAATGTCTCAAATGCCACCTCTCCTCTGGGAGAGGATCGAACTCAAACTAATCCATCTCCTTCTTCATCGATTGTGGCTTCATCTCTTTCTTCTTCTTTGCTTGACCAAATCTCTATGGTTAGTAGTCATGGTGATAAGAAGAAGAAAGGGAAGGGTAAAAAGAAGAAGGATAAGAAAGAGAAAAAGCAGTAACCATCTGCTCTTCATGGTGGTCATTCTAAGAGAACACTAAAAAAACCCAAGTTCCCTTGTAAGCTTTGCAAGGGGGACCACGTTATTAAGGAGTATCCCGGTCTCTCTCGTGTACAAGAAGAGTGGTATAAAAGGTCCAAACCATCTGTGTCATCAACCTTTGATCATTGTGTTGACAATATTGCCTCAACCAGTGACCCATTGGTAAAAGGTTGTAAGGGTAAAGTCTTGTATCCTCGTTTGATATGAAAGGATATGCATTGTACTTTTCTTTGTCCAAGCATGGATGAAGCTTTGCATTGGTTGGAAAATATTACTGATCATCAACAAGTGATTCCAACAAATGATAGTAAGTTATCCCTTGATTCCTCACTAGTTGACCAAGTCATCAATTCGGATTCATTTGTGGTTGATCCCACTCTTCCTTTTAAGAGTGAAGTTGAAGTGGTCGAGTCGACGTCATCTCCACCCGATCCCACTCTTTCATTAGAGAGTGTTAAGACTGAAGTAGTCTCTTTGACCAAATCTTCATCTTGTTCTTCTCTTCCAGTAGATGATGAACTGAAACCTGCTGAAGTTTTTATGCTTCATTCTTATTGTTCTCGACAAGAGGAAATTTTGTCTGTTTCGACAGAACCCTCTCCAAGTAGTGAGGTTATTTCCTTTGACTGGAGGAACCTAACAAAGTCTCGTCTTCATTTGAGTGTTCCTTTCCAGATAGTTGTGAATGTTACTGCTAGGCAGATGCTTTGCACTATTGTTGACAAAGGGGCTTTTGTTAGTATTCTATCCTCAACTACTTGGAAAGCTTTAGGTTCTCCTCAGATTGTGCCATCCACTGATCAGATACTAGCTTTTAATCATAGACCTACTGCACTATTGGGGACCTTTCCTTATTTACCTATTATATTAGGAGGGAAAATTGTCTGCATTGATGTTATGGTGGTCCAAGGCCCTTTAGATTTCAATATGCTCCTTGGACGTGATTATGTGTCCACCATGAAAGCCATAGTATCCACACTCTTTAGAGTTATGCATTTTCCCCATGATGGGAAGATTGTAACCATTGATCAGATTTATTTTGTTACACCTGACCATCGCATCACTCTTAGTAATCGGACTGCCCTGAATGTGCCGCATGTTCTTGTGGTTCCTTCCCCTTCTTCTAGTTAGCTTCTTCCCATCATATGTAAAATGGGGGGCATGGCTCTAGTCTATGGACATCATAACGGATCTAATAAACTAGATTTTAGTTAATGAGGAAACCTACCTGTAATGTCCCCATTTTGGAATTTTTTTTAAAATGCCCAATTTTCCAATTTTTTCTCAATTTTGGCTCTTGACTAGTTTTGATGTCTAGACCTCCAAATTGACCCAAATGCTTCCAAATTTTCTATGAAGGTACATGAATTATAATATAAATTAAATATCATGCTCATGTATGTTTTTTGACCTCCCAATTACATCTACAAACTTTTTTAATGTTCTGTTCAAAGTAGGATCCTTTACTAGCAAATTGGGGCTCCAATTCCCCCCGAGTAATTGCCGAAAATGGCTTCACAAATGATCCCAAATTCACTTGAATTTATGAATAGAGGATGGGTTTGTGTAAGGTACCTTTTAAAAGTCTCATATGCATCATGTTTCAATTTATACAGTCTATTATGACACTTTCCAAAACAACTCCCAAGTCACAATTTCGACCCTTGGGGAAAATGCACCAAATCTTCTCTCAATGCAATAAAAATGAGTAAAATGGCTTCCAATGATTAAGTAATGAACATGAGACTTGAAATAAACATTTATTAAATTCCATACATCATACATTTATCAGATATACATTCCTCCATTCGAAATAATAAGCATTACCATGGCATATATCAAAATAGAGTGGAAATGGTCATTGTTTGCTCATTAAAAGTCATTTTGACATACAAATCTTGGGAATTTAGACTTGGAAATTTTTGAGAATGAATAAAAGAGAATATTTAACTGATTCCAATCATAAATTGACAATTAAAGGCTCTCCCAATTTGAAATCATCAGTATTACAATTGTTCACAACAAGATAGTGGGGAAATGACACTATTTCTTCATTGTTCAACATTTTTACATGAATTATTTTGGGTATTTCTACCTGAGAGTATTATAAACATGAAATAAAGAGGATATACATAATAAAATAATATAATGGGAATTTTAATATTCCCAAATATATCAATAGCTCACCCAAAGCGCAATCCCTCCATTGGCATGAATATGGTGTGAAAACTGGAAATAGTTGAGAGAGAGTCCCGCAATAGAAGAATCCACATGCTTTCCTGTATATTACACCTGCAAATAAGACTGCATTAAATCTCCATGAAATATTTGAGTGGCCTTTCCAAACACCAACTAGGATGGGAATCTTTCACCCTCGGAATTGGCTTAAGCAAGAAAACTAGTCATCCACTAGCTCTCACAATTCACAAATGACAATTTCACAAATGAGAAAAAGCCTCTTCTCATGGATGATCCTTGTATTTTATAAACAATATTGGTATTCTAAGGGTCCAAATCCATCCATAAACTAAATCCAAGTCGAATTGGTGTGGCTGCTCATGCTATGCCGTGTGGCCTCCCTCTTCACCTTCCCTTTTCTCCCAAATTTGAGTAGGAGCCTCTTGGCCTTCTCCCAATTTATCCCAATTTATCCCAATTCATACCAATTTCTACCTATGAAGTATATGGACAAGTATATTAACATTATAATCCATACAAAAATATTATACTTCCCATATATTCAAATTTTCAAGAGAAAGATACCCTTTAACATAGGAATTCTAGCTAGTGTGGGCCCCATAGTCTCCATGTGTCTTCATGCTCCATTTCCACTTCCATTTTCTATTGTATTTATTTAATAATATACATTATTAAATATTTATCCCCTTCTAATGTCTAAATATCATTTATTATCCCCCTTATTCCAAATCTCAAAGCTTCCACCCCCAAGCTAGGAAACTAGTGATTTTCCACCTTGGCAATTATTTGACTTTTGGCATCCCTTTCAAAAATTTCATGAATATGGAAAATGTGATTTGGCCATTGTGACATAATGTAAAATTTGGGACATTACACTACCAACATCTGTATATCATGTTGGATAGGATCAGGTTTTATAGCATAGTTTACTTTTGGTTTCAAGCTCTTTAAAAAAAAAAACCACTCCTCAAGCATAATTTACCTTTTGGTTTCAAGCTTGCATAAAAATGAGATCATTCCTAAGAATAGTTCATTTTCTATTTTAAGTTCGTTAAAAAAATGAAGTAGGTGTCCTTAAGCATAGTTTACCTTTTGGTTTCAAGCTTGCATAAAAATGAAACCATGTTCCAAGCATAGTTACCTTCTATTTCAAGCTTGTGTAAAAATGAAATAGATCCCCTTCCCTTGAGTCGAGTCTCCCCTTTAGTGTTAGAACTTGAACCTTCTTTTCACCTTCTTGATTCTCATTCTTCCTACCTCGCTGGTGAAAATTTTCACATTAGTAACCAGGTTTTTAGGTTGGGTATGGAAGAATAATCATCAAATGAAACGAAGCTTAGGGGCATGTCGAGCCGCTAGTGACCATGCTAGGGGTAAGCTTCACTAGGAATCATGCTGGGGGAAAGATTCCAACCTCTATTTATCATGTTAATGGGATTTTTCAAGCATAGTTTACCCATTAGTTTCAATCTTGCATAAAAATGAAACCAATCTTCAAGCGTTCTTTCAACTGATCTTCGAGCTTGTTAAAAACAGTAAGATGGTGTTGAGCTTACTTTTCATTTTTCGTGCTTTGGTTAAAACATGAAATTTGGTTTGAGCTTATTTTATTACTTTTTCATGCTCTAGATTCAAACATAAAAAATTCTAATGGAGTCCTCTTTAAACTCTTTTTAGGCTCCCTAAATACAAAAAGATTGTCGAGCGATCTTGTCTTCTTCACGCTCGTTAAAGCATTTAAAGAGTCATTCGTCCGATGGTAGGTTATCTCTTTTTTGGTTTGGATAGGACTATTTACGAAAAAGGAACACTCCAGCCAATCATGACTGGAAGATTTCTCTAAGGTATGATTTTACACTTTTTCGGGCCTTAGATACTAAATCATACGAAAAAGGACCCTTTGGAGTCTTCTTCAGTATTTGTTCAGACTCTCTACACATGAACGATACCGAGTTTTCTTTCATTGGACTCGTTAAAATCAAACATTGAGAGACCCATTTTGGGAATGAACCTATCCTCTCTTAGGTTCGTAAAACATATGATTCTGGACTTGTCTTTTGACAAGCTATACTGAGTGTTTATTACCGTCTTTGAACTTGTATAACGGAAAAGAGGCACTCATCGATCATGATGGGGGAAATGGGAAGGGAATAATTTTGCAAATAAATGGAAGTAGTTTGTCATTACCTTTGAGCATGGCACTTGTCTACACATCATGTAAATCAATTGGGTATTCAGTTGATCTCAGTGACGATCCACTTTCATGAGTCATGTCAATCCTTTGAGTATTTCAAAAGAATGCATTGTCCACTGTCGCATTGTGTGTTTGTCCCATCCAGTCATGCTGCCAACTTTTTTGTCATGTCTCCTGATGTTCAAATGAGATTTGAAGAAGTTTTACCTCTGTATTCCACACAATCTTTGTGTCAATACTTTTGAGTCAGTTTTATGGTTACTACATTCACATAATTCCAGAACTATGTTCTGAGTTTCGTGTCGTCGATGTGGGACTCATCATGGCCCTCCTTCAACGAGACTTTTCCCATTGACATCAGCTCATCATCCAGGAAATAGTCTTAGAAACAATATTTAGTACCTTGAGATTTGTATTCCTTAATGACATATTCTCTCACTCTCGACATAGGTTCACATCATTGACTCATGCTTTGGGGGGCATCCTATTATACCAAAACCCTGTGACCATCATGTGATAATACCTTTGACATACCTATTTGCCTTTAATCCCAGCACTTGGAGAGGAAACTCACACCATTTGTCAATTCTACATAAAAATGCTCAGCACCACGCTTTCCTTGTTAGCCATGAATAGTTCCTTACTCGCACCACCTTTCTCTTTTGTGCCATAAGCGGTGCCACCGCCTGTTGCCCTTGGTCCATAAGTGGTTCTTACCTGAATTGCTTTGTCATAAGAGGAGAAAAGTGGTACCGTGGGTAAAATGGGAAAAATAGAAGTTTCTCGAGGCTTCTAGAATATGATCCTCGTGTCCTCCCTTATCGCTATCATTGTGGGTCAGTTGAGCTCGAGCTCCCCCATCATAGGATCTTAGAGGCCACCTCATCCACAAATCTCTCAACCATTCCTATCCATTGAGCCTTATAAATACAAGCTCATGTCCATGGTTGAGGGCAATAAATCCTAAGGTATTGTTATGATGTTGGATTGATCACTTGGCCCAAGCCATTTGAGAGCATAGGGAGAAAGGTTGGAGCTTATGGGGATGAAAGTGCTTGGTTTCATGGAGATGCATGTCAACACTAAGGCTTAATTGGTTGTAAAATTCTCCATTTTATCTTAATGCAAAGCTGATTTCCATCCCACATTACTTTTGTTGTTTGATTTCACATGTATATGTTGTTAGATTCCTTAGTCACTAACATGGATTAGTAGATTATATTTTGGCAGCTTTGATGTGTTTGCGTGTTTGATCTAATTGTAGGTACACAGGGTTATTATCAAAGCATTACATTCCAGGTATCTACAATTTCCAGGGAGGGTCTTCAACCTTTTTCATTAATTTGTTTTGGATATGAACCATTCAGACCAGTGGAACACCTTACTATCTACAAAAGGTGAAATATTCCTGCTTATAGTCTCTACATTTTGGATCTTCACATTCTTCAACTATTTTCTCAAAGTCATCTTCCTATTTATGTTCTTCCCTTCGAATAGGTTGGTCAAGGAATAAAACATATATTTTAGTGTCTGTAGGGAATAAACTTATGGTATAAGGTGATCCATGATTGAATCAACAATGATCTTCTTGGCCTTGACCAAGTTCTTCTTCTGTAAGGCTTTTAGCCTCATCTCCCTCTGGAACTGGAACCTCTCTACTTATGTAGGTGTCCAATTCATTTCCTTCAAGAACTAGTGAGATCCTATACTTGCATGCTTGGAATTTGTCAGCCTCACCAATATTTTCATCAAGCTGGTGTGATTAGTCATCTTGAAATGAGAACCTCAACTGTAAATAACAAAAGATTAGATACTACTGATTTGAGGTGTCCATCCTAGTTCTGGAGCTAGCTCATCTAGGGTTTGTCAGAGAAACCCTAAGTTTCAAAACTTGGAATCTTTCAGATCTTATTGGATAGAAATATATACCTATTTAAGGTGATCTGTCCAATGTACTCCTTTTCTGAAAACAGTGGAGGGAAGCTCCCGGAACAGGAAGCCCTAGTTTACCAATTTCTTTGCCAGAAACGCCTGATACTGTTTCTACGGTATCTCTGAAAGTAATGCTCCTATATGTATTAAATTTAGTACTGAGGTAGCCTCATATATCCTTGTTCCAACACCACATTTTTCATCAGAATTTGTTTCACCAATTGGGAATTATGAGCCTTTTCCCAAGGTAAACCATTTCAGGAGTGTTCAACATAGTGAAGTTGTACGGACTTCCCTGTGTCACTATTTTACATTTGAGGTATGAAACTTTTACCATAGAATTTAAATTCCATGCCATTTTTGGAACATCTTGATAAATTTCATTTGGACCTTCGTAGCCTGAGATATAGAATTTCACCCCAGGTGTCCTCTTTGGGGAGGAATCCTAGGAGAGGCTTGAACCCTAACTTGGAGGAATCATATATCCTAGAATATAGAGAATATGAGGCTGAAACGTGGATATAGTGTACATCAGGGATTTATATTTGACATGTGAAGGTTTTGGCACCTGATCCTTCTCCAATATCGAGATATAGTGAATATACCAAAACCATCAATTTTAGTATTTTAGGGTTTTTCAGGCCCAGGGTCAAACTAGGGTTTGACTTTCCTAGAGTTTCACCCAACAAAAAATATCAACCCAGGTCTCTAAACATCTATTTTGATGAGGAGATTAATCCTATGCTGGGCTCACTCAAAAATTCCTCCTCTATGAAAAGCCCTAATTTTCTGCAGCAAAAACTGAAAAATGCCTCGAATCAAATTCTTTTTCAATAGAGAGATGTGCCCTTCAATGGAGAGTTAGCCTAGCCTTCTTTTTCTGATGGATTGTGGAGAGAGACCCAAAAATTAAGAAGCCCTAGCTTCTGCAGCTGCACAGTTTCTTCTTCTCAGGTTAGCTCTGATACCATGTTAGATTTTTATCATTTAAGCAATATGATCTAGGATCTTATCTGAGAGAATAACATGCACAACAAAAATCACAATAAACAAGAGACACAAAATATTTTCCTCGAGGAAACCATAAAGGAGAAAAACCCACAACTTCCTTAGATATAGAATGAGAACCAATGGTAGCAGTAAAACCCAAAGACAGAAAAGATTATCTCCACAACTGTTCTATCTCTCTCACTTGAGAGAGCTTCTCCTATCTCACTCATGTGCCCCAGTGAGTGAGTGTGTGTGTGATAAATAGAGAGTCTCACTCTCTATTTATATTATTTCGTTCACTTAATATTTGACTTTGTTATGTAGGCTCGAGTAATCCTAACTCAGTTATGTAGGCTCGAGTAACCACAACTAGGGTACTAATGACCTGACTTACATTAACTCACCTAGGGCTGACTTCTCTAGGAGAGTCTAATAACCCTAGTGCCCCACAACTGTGGGGACTTTAACCCTTGAAAAATAAGGAGGGTTACCCTCTATGACTTTACATGACTTGTTTACATTATTGAATCTCCCGATAGGAACATCAGGGTATGACATGACTCAATTACATTACAGATACTTCCCGGAATAAACATCGGGGTACAATACATAAAATATACAAGTGAATACATTTTGAAGTTACAAATACATCAAAATTCATAAGTTTGGATATATTTAATCTACCATTTGTTTTGTTAGTTAGTTCCACCTTTACCTTTCTTCTATTGTGCTTGATTTGAAATCTCAAACTCCCACTTCTTTTTCTGATTAGTTTTTTTCTTAATTTTGACAACATATCAATAAATGGCTCCCAATGAAGAGAAGTATAGGAAATATCACTTTGTTTGGATGTACCTATGTAGGATAGTTTGGTACTTCAAGACCAAGAGTCATTTGAAGTATTTGATACCCAAATTTGAGTGGAAGGGATGGAATATATTAGTCAACTTCATCACCATTTTTGTTCTCTCCTCACACAAATTTGTCCATCTCGTGTACTAGTGATCATAGTTTTCAATAGCATAGAATTCCTCCTTGACATCTAGTTAATACATCAAATTACTAGGGGGAAAAATTACAAATACAAACTCCACTTGTGGTGCATAGAATCCCATTGGAAATATATCAAGGAGAAGAAAATTTTCTTTCAAGGATTAGGCAATTGCTTGATAATCATAACCTATCATAGGGTTAAAAAATGTTGTTTATGGCCTCAAAGATGCACTGGAAGTTTAGGGCCCAGAAAGTTACCAAGATGTGATACCATTCTAAATTAGTGGAATATGTGGGTGGCCACCAGTATCCACCTAAAAATCATTCCCCCTTAGGGTGAAATGGTCCCCAATATGTCAAGTTCCTCCCTCATGTGAGGAAACATCAACTAAATTTGAATCCTTGTGCGCCACTTATGTTGGTGAAGAAGCTTCCATTATTTGATGACCCAATACAATTGGATGTTTTTTTTTAGAGTGTTGTTGCCCTCTTTGTATGCTTAATTGGTTTTCATCACTATGCTTATTAAGAATAAAATCAAGGATCAAAATGTACAGGAAATCAGATGCAAATGGTCAGGATCAAATATTGCAAATCCTCTAGAATGATCTAGGTCGTTCATAGGGTATAAATAAAAAAGGGAATAATGACTAATTTTTTTCTACCAATGACTCTAATTATATCGTGTAGCTTGTGAGAACAAATCCAAACCATTTGAGGCCTCAAAATATTCATTGGAGATAAAAGTAAGAATTTCCTGCTAATGATCCAGATGCAATTGAGCATCTTCCTGGGATAGATATGATCCATCGGAGGCATTAGAACTTGCCAATGGGATAAAAAATGGGAGTGTTCTATGAAACATATGAATGGAATCATGCAAATCATCAGGGCATATATTAGCCATTGGAGGCACTATAACATGCATTGAATATGAAAAGGGAGTTCTCCCTCTAACAATTAGGGTTAAATCACGCATATTGTCAAAATAGATCTAAACCATCAAAGGATTTAGGACATACATCATAAATAAAAACTTAAACTCTATGTTTATGGCCTATATAGAATCGTGCATCTTGTTAGGATAAATATAGACCACTAGAGGCATTGAGACAAGCATCAAGCATGAAAAAGAGATCTTCCCGCTGACAGTTCATGTGAAATAACACAACTCATTAGAGAATATACTAATCATTAATGACATAAGAGAGTTCCATAGAAATGAGAAAATGCCTCTCCCTACCAAAGGTTCAGATATCACTGTTATCAAGAATATATCACCTTCTATAGACAGAAGTTGTTCCTCTGGTCTGAATGGTTCAGATCCAGAACAAATGAGTGAATGACAAAGGTTGAAGACCATCCCTGAATGTTATAGACACCTATAATGATGCTTTGATAAAGAGTCTGTGTCCTTGTAGAACATATCAAACATGCAAAGACATCAAAGCTACCAGAAAATTACCTACACATTCATACTAGTGACTAAGGAATCCAATAACATATATGTGAGATCAGTGCAATAGATATGTGGGACGTAAATCATCTTTGCATTAGAAACTCAATGAAAGAGCTTGCAACCATGTTCCTTAGTGTTGGTACACTCTTTCACAAGACTAGCACCTTATCCCCTAACAACTCCAACTTGCTCCACAATTGCTCTCTGATGGATTAAAGCCAAGACATCAATTCAACAGCATAACTTTTCTTCCTTCTCTCTCTCAACTATGGGACATGAGCTTGTATTTATAAGGCTCAATGGATAGGGACAGTTGAGATAATTTTGGGTGAGGTGGCCATAAGATCCTACCAAGAGGGATCTCAACTCCAACAGTACCACATTGATAGGGATAAGAGAGGACATGAGGCTCATGTTCTAGAAGGCTCAAGAATCCTCTTTTTTTCCATTTTTACCAAGGGTACCTCTTATGTTCCTTAATGAAAAAGTGGTGAAGGGTAAGAATCTCTTCAAGAACAAAGCATATACATGGTGGCACTACTTTTCTATGATAGAACTCAGGCAGTGCTAAACAAGGTACCGCTCATCAGTTAAAGGGAAAGCCCAGTGCTATATTTTTTCATGTGGAATTAACATCCAGACCAAGTTTCCACTCCAAGTTTGGGATTTATGGAAAACATAGGGTGTTAAGGATCTCATCATATGTTGATGACAGGATTTGGGTATAACAATCACCATATTACTTTCTCCATGCAATATAGATAATTCTGTGTCAAAATATTTGTGGTGGATCTTAAAAAGGAGTCTCTCTATCGATGGAAACAATTTGATCTACCCAATCCTTAAAGAATATTTAGGTCATCCATAATGAAAGAGAATAATACATTATGTGAAGATTTTGGTTCATGACCAGTTGATAAATTGCATCATAATCGAGGAGAGATCCACATTTTATAAAAGTTGTTTTCAAGACCACGTTGTAGTAGCAATGATTGTTTAAGCGACCATAATACTTTTCACTCATGTGAAGTAACAACCACTTCAGGAAACATGTTTCTCCAATATTGAAAATATATACAAGTTCAAAATCATAGTCATCCTCATGACCTAGTTGTCACATTCGCAAGATACATATCTCATCATTCCCTTCTTTTACACGTATAATTCCCAAACTTATTGCATCTTGGTTCTACAATTGACATCATGGAGGATCCTTACCCAATAGTCAAATATTGACTCATCATTTTTACATCCAATACAAGGCATATGAAATCCACTCCACCCCATTCCATGTCTATATATGTATACATATCATATTTTTCCACCCACATTTCATATCCTATTTATCTTGCTACCTACCACCACATGTCTTGTCCTTCGATAGCCATGAAATTATCCTAAATATCCCCTATGATGTTTCAATTACTACTATATGAGGTGCTATACCTCGAAAAAATGAGTTTAATCACTTTCATAAAAAGCACCTCATTGATCTCTCCAAGTCACTACTTGTGTTGAATGGACATTTTGACATTCCACCCTCAGAAGGAATTGTAGGGTGGTATGTTGAATAAACATGTCGAGGAATCTTGATGCTTTTTTGGGAATATTATCCCTTGTTTTTCTCTCCATATATCACGCTCTCAAGCCCTCTTCTTCCACCACACCATAATAAGGGATTTTGAGAGACTGAGCAGTTGAAAGCTAAGCTAGAACTACCAAGATAGATGGTGCATGTGGTCATACTCCATCTTAATTTCGTGTTTCCATTGTTGCTTGGAAGATTGAATTGGAGAATATAGTCTCTATTTAAGCTAGCATACAACAATATTCCACCTACAATTGAATGCTCTAGAATAAATATTTTAAGGGTTGAGCCTCATTTTCCAAATTTGTTTCCTAGCACACCACACTAATGAAAGATGTATCCCTACTTGTAGTTTTCCTTTTGCAATGCAGTATCGGGTAATTTCCTCTCACGTCATACTGGAAAATTGTATTAACTAATTTTAGTTCAGTACCATACAAGGTACATCAGAGTTGTTCAGTACCAAAATGGGATCCATCCTCCAACAAATTGATAGTGAGAGGTGAATAAAAACCAAAATTTCAGTGGATAACCCATACTTATGGGACTTATGGGTGATTTTTCCATGAAATCAGTTACACCACCTCGATAGAAAATGTATATTCCAAAAGTAAAATCATGCATCACAAAATGTTTTGAAGGGAATATTTTATTTTTGAGTTTTATTTCTAGTGGGATATTTGTGCCTCCCTCTTAAATTAAACACTCTCAATATTTTCACAGTTGATATTCCCCCCCATGCACCTTAGATTTTAGTTGTAAATCTAGTCATTTTTTCACAAAGTATATCCTTAAGGTACCTAGGGTGATATACTAGGATTTATACCTTCCATTTTCAAGGGTTTCCTCCCTTGGTCAGAGGACTAGATTATTGACCTAAAGTGGTGCAAAGATGGTGCTATCTACACAACCATCCTTGGAATTTGTATTTAGAATATAGACCTTGTTTATGTTACTTGAAGTTATAGTTGGAATGAAAAATCAAATAAATACCTAAGCTAGTTGAGGTACATCATGGGGGACAATAGAGATTCCCTTCATATTGATCTTAATGATTTCATCTACTGCCACCTACTTAATGCAGTCAAATTTGATTTTTGTAGGGGCCAATTTCTCAACCACCTTTAAGGTGTCCAAGAGAGGTGGAAAATATTATCTAAACATATCCACATTGAATACTGAGTGCAAGCCAGGAAAATGGGGAATACTTAACTCAAAATAAATCTCACCCACTACCTTGGTGATGTTGTAAGTCCCATATCTAAGTGGACAGACCTTGCAATGGGTTCTTGTGAGGCACACTACAAAAGAAACCATACCTTATATAACACCTAGAAATTGTGTGGAAGTTTATGTTAATTGTGGAATTGCTTGTACTTAGCATTGGATTTGTACAAAATATCATGAACATAAATTTTTGTTAAACATGTTGGATTTATTCAAAAACAATTGTCGTTATATCAACTTCTATTTGATCATGGGAGGATTATTCATATGTATATTCAATGGGAAGTTCTACGTCAATTGTGACTAATGGTTAGGACCCCAAGCACACCTAAAAATGATTGTAACCACTAGATGAATGAATGCCACTATTGCAACTATGGTGAACATAAGTAATTCTCTCATCCCAAGTCCATGTATTTTTTTAGTTGTACATTCTTAGGATATGTGAAATCATCCTATTTACTACCTCTATATATCCATTGGTTTGGGGGTGGAAGGAACTCAATGTGGTCATCATGGTGTTCATCATTGAACATAGTTTGGACAAAAAGGTACTTAGGAACCTACAATATCTCTCTAAAATAATGGTTTTTGGGATACCAAAATTCCTAAACACACTTGAAGAAGAGATTCCAATGGCATCTACTATGATTCCCTTCCTATAGAGAGTTAAAATTTTCATCTTAGAGAACTTGTTAAAAACTATAATACAAAGTCATTATCATGCTTGTTTGAAGGTAGGTTAGACATGTAGTCATCGAGATAGACTCCCAAGAAAGATTTTGGGTAGACATAGAAGCATATAACCCATGATTCTTGATGGAAGGTTTGGTAATGGAATAAGTAGTGCATAAGATGATATACCTATTGATGAATTGTCAAAGCTTCGACAAATAGAAGTAATTTTTCAAAACTACCACTACCTTCTTTACACCAAAGTGTCCTACCACTCGATTGTAATGCATATCCCAAATTAACTTCTCACTCTCACTTGAAGGAACACAAAGCTGGTTTATATGGCATAAGAGTTCATACTAGATATGAAATTTAGGGACCATCATCTCTCTATGCAATGTATGATAGGTAAGTGCAAATTCAAGGTTGATATCATAGAATTGGGGATACTGAGAGGTCTCGTGTCTTCATGAGTTGAGCACAGTAGTTAGATGTTACAGTAATTGGATGAGGCAGCATTAAACTTTATTTTTGTTTCCCTTCATGTACTTGATGTTCAAGTTCAATTGTTACATGTATGTGGACCACTTCTAATGGTGGTTGTTCTATAACTTTCCTAATGTCTACAAGAATTGCAAGGATTGTGATCAGTTTGGATGATCATCTCCTTTCCTAGAATGTTGTTAATCCCTATATAGTGTGACATTACATTTCGATTAGTATACTAGTATTGTATTTATTGGTTGGTTAATACCATAGTTGTAATTTTACCCTTTGTTTCATATATATACCAAGGAGACCTATTTTAGGATCATCTCATCTTGTCTTATGCATTAGATACATTATATAGGGAGCTTTCTCCCTTGAATATGCTTTTTATCCATCTCTTGATTTCATTCTTAAGGTGTTGGGTTACTCTATATTTATATTTTTATGCTACTTTGAGAATTTGGTGCATAAAATTTGGTGTCACATCCATTTTCACTATAAATTTTATTTTGGGTTCATTTCAAATAGAAAAAAATAGGAGTCTCAAAAGAAAGATCAAATTACGAATGGAAAAATTTTTAGTTCTCATTTCATTATAAGACTAGATTTATTATCTATTGAAGTTAGGGTTTTTTACTAGTCCAAAAACTAGACTCAAACAAGTGTTCTAGGTAAAAATGTTATATCTAAAGCTTGGCGACTCCTGTTATCAGGAATTCTCAACCAATGCAGACACTATTTGTTCCTCTGCAATGTAAGTTACAACTATAGAACAAAAAGACACAGCAAAATATCCTTTCCTTGAATAATCAGATTAACTAACATAAAAGACAATATACCTCAACCTTGGATCTACTTGCCTTCTTTCCAAAAGTCCTTGCAATAGTTTAGTACCTGCAAAATAGATCACAAGACAACAAATGGGATGAGAGCATCATGATAAATTGACTATTCATATTGGTGATCAATGAATCCAATAATATATAATTACAATCAATAAAATCAAATATAGGAAAGGGAAATGTTGTTGTATTAATATATGGATGAGAAAGAAGTACAACCAAAAGCCTTGATGTCAATAGCTTTGATCTCAACAAGAATGTCTACAATCTACTATGAATATGAAGACCTCTCCAACCATAAGCTAACTCTACTTTGCCTCTGATTCAAACTTCAAAATAACAACATAAGGATGTTTTTTCTAGCCTCCCCCACTCTCATCATGAAGGCTTCATTTATAGGCCTAGAACTCAAGAGATGACTTGGAAAAAGGATAGGATGAGATACCTATACATGAGGAAGTAGAATTCCACTTCTCCCAAGCATATAGGAACTAACCCCATTGAGGTTTCCGCATGGAAGCTTCTAGAAACATTTTTTTTCTCATTTACTAACCATCGACACTCTTAGCAAAACTGTCAGAAGTGTTGATCTATGGTTTTTTCCAAAGGAAGGAGAAAATGATGCTTATTGGTCAACTGGGGCAGGCGTCGCTGACGCTCTGTGCAAAAAACATGAAGGTGTCGCCCCTTCTAGGTCTGGGAAAAAAGTGACCAAGGTGACTCAAGATAGGCTTTCTTGGAGGTTGAAAGGAAAAGTGAAATTCTCATGGAGGCTAATAAGCAAGGTGAGATTTCCAGGTGCAACAGAATGCCCCCCAAAGTATGAAGCTAGACGGAAGTGATAGGTGAAATAGTTTGCAAGTTTTATGTCTGATACAAAGGAATATAGAGATAAACTCATACAGGACCAGTAACTGACTTTATCCAAACCAATCATAGTTGTGGACCAATACACTGTAGATCTATGATGATGACCACGTAATGGATACCCATAATACACTGTAGATCCATGAATCACTGATATGGGAGGTAGGACGGAGCTATAGAACATACAAAGTACATCCATGTCTCTCAACCTAAAATATAGAACACATCCACCAAACATACAATGTGGATCTGTGTCATGACTCTAAATGATCTCCAAACGCAACCTGAGCATAGGCAATGATGATGGTAAAGCCTAACCCCTCAGGGTCTTCATTCCAATCTCCAAATGATATGAATATAACCATGTCATTACAATGCCTTGACATTGAACATGGTAGAAACCACTTTATTACCAGTCAATGATGTAAACTGTTAACAAGTGCGATGGAAATCGCCATTGATGTCAATGATCCCCAAGGTACCTAAGTACATTCTCTCAAGTGTGAATAAATTTTCTGAAGTCAAACCCTTAACAGGATCTTTCAATAAGAGGTCATCAATGAAAACCTATTGTTGAAAATGAGAAAACCTGGCATTGAGGCATGCAAGCTTCAAGGTACTTTCTAGGTTTCTAGGTCTAATTCCTGGATAATGATTTGAAGTCGACAGGAATAGACTTGTCATAGGAGGGCCATGATGATTCCCACATCAGTGACACAAAGCTAGGAACAAAAATTGATTTGAAGTAATGGGACTGAATTAGACATGACTGACTCTTAAGGACAAGTAAAGATATTGATGAGTTATTTTTCTGGGAGAGACATCCTTTGAACAATTCGACGGCACGACAGATGACTTGGCAGCATTGACTTATTGAGAATAGAACCAGGTGTAATGCGAGGAATATGACAAAGAATTCTTTGAACTGACTCAAAGGAGTTAGGTGACTCACAAAAGTGGATCAACTCAGGGACAAGACGAAAACCCAACTGTTCAGATATGCAAATGCAGACAAGAGCCATGTTCAAAGGTGGACTGTAGATTACTACCATAAAAAAATGAAAACCATTCCCCTTTCCTTTAATTTCCCTATCTCAAAAGGTGAGTTCCTCTATTTTTTTTACGAGTCCAAAGAGGGTAAAAAACACTCGTTAAAGATCATCAAATGATGAGTCCATTCTCATATTTTTCACGAACCTGAGAAAGGATGGCTTCATTCCCAAATAGGATCTTTCATCGTTTGTTTTACAAGTCTAATGGAAGTAAACTCATTTTTCATTTCACGTTTAGAGAGTCTGAAACGACTAAGAAGACTCCAAAAAGTCCTTTTTCGTAAATAAGGCCAGTCGGTCCGAAAAAGAGATAACCTACCCCTGACTAGTCGATCGTTCTGATTCTTTTACAAGCGTGAACGTGAAAAGTTTGCTTGGCAATCTTTTTGTGTTTTGAGGAGACTGAAAAGAGCTTAAATATAACTCCCAAACTAGGTTCCTTTTTCATAACCCACTTTTAACAAGTCTGTAAAAGAGAAAAAGTAGACTCGACACCTTTCTAATGGAATTTTAATGAGCATGTAAAAAGTGTAAAATGACATTGAGTACTTTTTTAGTTTTGCTCTAAGCTCGAAAAAGACAAAAATAGCTTCCATCATAACCATAACCCAATATTTTCCTAAAAAAACTCAAAAAACACCATTAAAATCCATTTTTACAAAACTATAGAAACTGAAAAATAAAACCCACTTTTAATAAAGTAATTTGGACTTGAAAAAGAAATAAATTACAATGCATCTTTGAAAACTCCAAATACTCTATAAATAGAAAGGGTAGGTAATATATTTTTACCATTGGTGAGTTTTGGTAGTTGGATTTGATAGCAAGAGTCTCCTCCGGTGATTTTTCAAGGGTGCTTCACCACATTGTTCTTCATTCTCCTTAGAAGTGGTAAGAATTTGTTTCTTTTCCCCTCCATGCTTTAACACATGTTATATAACTTGTTTTCCATTGTTTAAGTCATGTTCCTAAAATGTTTTTTATAGTTTAAAACCAAGGTAGAAAATAGATTTATCATTTGAAATGGTAGGGTAGGGGATTAATCGTCCCAATATAGGTGAAATTTCCTCCTCGTAGGGTTTTTGGTCATCAGGCCGAGCTCCCGGTGGCGCTTTGTCAAGATGGGACAGAGGCGCCGTAGGCGCTCTGTCCACAACAGACAGACACTCAATGCTATGTAAGCCATAGGAAGTAGCACTATAGTGCTATGTGGGACAAAGGCAGCAACACCACTTCAGGGACAAAGGAAAACCAAAAACCCTAATTCACCCAAAAAATAATTTTTCCATATTTTTCTTCTTGCTTTGCAATTTGTCAATTTATTTTCTTTTCTCCCTTTTAGCCATGACATGTTTTCTAACTACGAAAATTGCACATTACAGGTACATCATGGTAATTTGGAAGGAAAGGGAACATGAAGTCCCATAGAACCAGGCTGCTAATGATCCAGCCACTATTGAGGCTCTATGGAACTATGGGCTTCTAAATTATTTCCAGATACCTGGAATGAAAGCACATATCCGATTTCTAGAGTATATCATAGATATGTGGGATCCCAATCAGGAGAATTTTGTGGTGGGAGTCCATATCCTACCTATAGAGGTTGAGGATATCTATTTTCTGACCGGTTTGTCTATGAGGGGAATCCCATTAGTTCTATCTAGAGCACAAGAAGGGGAAGGATCCTTGGATGATATTATTGATCAACATTGCTCACTAGGTATAGAGTCCTAATCAGGGAAGCTACAGATCAAGTCTCTAGTAGATCTTCCCTTGAGGATAGTGGTGTATACTATTGGCAAGGTGGTAGGAACTAGGGCTGCCCACCTTACCAACAGATCACATATGTTATATGCTTTGCATTGTATGGAACCCACTATCTTCAATTGGTGTGAAGGTATGTTGATGTGTCTGAAGAGTCAATTAAACAAGTGAAAAAGAGGAACGTTGAAGCAATTTGGATATGGAGCAGTGGTATTGTCCTTTATCTTACAATAGGTACCTCACACGAGACAACAGGTGACCATTACTAGCCTTGATCCTAAGGATCCATGGATGCTTTCATGGGTTATAGCCATGCCTCTCCTTAGAGGCGGAGGTCCCAAAGTTAGCTATGGATTAGGATTCTTTCACTAGTTGAGAAACTAGTTACTTATGGTGGAGGATTATGCCTATGAAGGGGTAGACTTCCGTGATGACCCGGAGCTGGCTCTACCTGAGGGAGAAGTATGGGATGACCGAGGTAAGAAAAGAAATTATCCACTTGTGTTTTTAATTTTTGTTTTTTTTAATTTTTATTTTGTAGTACTGAGATAAGTGACAATGTTTTCATGTAGACATTGGATCTGTCTGTCCGTCTAGGATGTCGCCTATTTCTAGGCGAGCAGGTACCAGGAATATGATGCTATACCACTCTTAAGCTGATGAAGATCTCATAGATCTTGAGGAAAAACTACAACACTTGACTGTGGGAATTCCTGACATGACTACTGACGAGGTACCTAGGCGTTATCAGCGCCATACTACAGGTGTCTCTGGACGGTTCTCTAGAGTACTCCATAGAGTGGCCCAAGCCATTGCATGCTATCATGAGCATCATGAGGATTAGTCTGCCTTGATTTTCATTTTTTTATATGTATTACTGGAAGATTCGAATATTTAGATTTTTTCCTATGTATATGTGTATTCTGAACTTTTTATGGTCCTGAACGAGCACTTAAGGCTAGATATGCTTCAGCCCAAATTTTGTATCTTGGTGCTAGTAATTTTATATATATGACAAAATTTTAGATTTACAATTGTGTGTGCGACAAATGTGATGTGTGAAATGATCATCTACATATGAATTTACATGTATTGTTTATGTTTCAAATGGACTTTGAAAAATGAGCATTTGCCAATCTAAGACATAGTTAGCTAGGGAATTTCCCTCAACATTTAAATGTCTCAGAATGTGTTGATATGTAACTTGCTCAAAATACCTCTCTAATAACCTAACTCTTCAGAAAGTACAAAGAAGCATGGGATTTCAGATGGTGTAGACTCGATTAAGCTACTGGACAACTAGTTCAGAGTCTAGATAAACCCTAATTTCCCTTACATCATTAGCTACGGCTTCTGTCAACAGTCTGATCACGGCTCGATATTCCACCAAATTGTTGGTGGAGGGACCTAAAATAATACCCCCTAAAATTACCAGCTCACTTGTAGGTGAGTATAGTACCCAAGCTGCTGATGCAAGGTTAAGTGTATATCGATGAGCACCATCAGTAAAACCAATGAAGGAAGTCATCTATCCATCAGAAAAAATACATGCATAAGTAGGGTTTTATGAAAAAACACATTTTGAATCACACAAAAGACACACTTCTCAAAGCTAAGACACACAACAAACTATAAACAATATTTACAAAGACCCTATGCTAGATGACCTAGGCATAGTATCTTTTGAGGTAGAGCCCATTTTGAGGCTCTCTCAAAGGTATCCCATTGTAATCAACCAATTCATATGCCCCTTTTTCTAAAACACGACTGACAATATAGGGCCCATGCCACATAGACTCAAATTTTCCTAACCCCAGCTTGTCATGCTTCTGGTCATAGGCCAAGACTAGATCTCCTTCATTGAAGGAACGGGGTTGGACAGTCCTCTCATATTGAACTTTCATTCTTTGTTTATGTGCCTCATTAGCTAAGGCAGCATCGCGCTGAGTTTCATCAAGTTTGTTTTGGTACAAGAATCTTTCTTCGTCTATAGTGGTGTTGGGCAATAATTCCACAACAAGCTTTAAAGAAGGGATTTCACACTCTATCGGGAGAGTAGCTTCCAGGCCGTATACTAATTGGAAACGTGTAAATACGATGGAAGTTTTAACAAGTCCTATAGGCCCAAAGTGTAGAGAAAAGTTGTAAATACCAGTTTGACTTGGCTTGCCCTACCATCCATTGAAGCATTGTTTTTAATACTTTGTTTATAGCCTCAACCTAGCCATTGTCCTGAGGATAGTATGGTGTAGATTTATCGTGATGAAACCCTAATTTTACACTGAGCTCTGCCATTATTTTATTTTGAAAATGTGATCCATGATCTATCACGATGGCCCTAGGAATCCCGAATATCACAATGATATGGTTGAATAAGAATAGTGCAGCAGTCCTACCATCTTCGACATATGTGGGCATTACCTCAACCCATTTTGTAAAATAGTCCACAGCCATAATAATGTAGCCATGCCCCCCGGCTGAAGTAGGTCTACATTGCACGAATTCTATGCCCCATTTTGCAAAGGGTCCAACTACTACAATGGGATGGAGTGAAGCTAGATGTGTGCGTTTCTTGGAAGTAAAAATTTGACATGGTGGGCATTTCTTGACTGTTTCAATGCAATCTTTGAAAATGTAGGGCCAGAAATACCCTGCACGCAAGATTTTCTAGGCAGTATCCAACCAAGAAAGATGACCGCCACAAGATCCAGCATGGAAATCATTTAAAATGATTTCAGCCTCTTCATGTGTAAGGAAACGTCGTAATATGGAGTCAACACCATGGTGGTATAGGGTATCATTCAAAATAAGATAACTTTTGGCCTGGTGGTGAATGCGACGACGTTCATCCCGAGAAGCAGTAAGCTGATATCATAAGGTCTGGAGATACAAAATGATATCTCCATACCATGGATCAGTCATACTAATGAGAAACAATGATTCATCGGGAAATGAATCAAAGGGTTGTGTATCCTCTGTAGTACGAGGAAGGTCACATATTAGCTCTGTGAAAAAAAGAGACTTCTTAGAAGTACTTTTGGAGAATTCTAACTCAAATTCCTGGAGAATCACAATCCAACGTGAGTATTTTCCCTAAATCAATTTCCACGTAAGAACGTAGTACATGGGGTTTGAATCCACGTAAACAGTTGTTGTGCAAAGCAATATATAATGACGAAAAATATGGACCACGATGACTGTGGCCATAGTGAGTTTCTCCACATGTGAGTATCGAGTTTCAGAGTCCAAAAGACTGTTACTTGCATAATAAATCACATGTTCCTGGGTGTGTTCATCTATTTGAACAAGGACCATGCCTATGGTAGACAAGGATGAAGCCACATACAAGGAATAATCCTTAGCATAATTGGGTGGTTGCAACTTATATATATATATATAAGTTGTGTGTGGAAAATGTGATGTGTGGAATGATTTGTCTACTTATGAATTCACACATGCTTTTTATGTTTTCAAATGGACTTTTAAGTATGAGCAATATGCCAATCCAAGACATAGTTAGCTAGGGAATCTACCACAACATCTAAGTGTCTCGGGATGTGATGATATGTAACTTGCTCAAAAGACCTCTCTAACAACCTAACTCTTTGGAAAGTATGAAGAAGCATGGGATTTCGAATGGTGTAGACTCGGTTAAGCTGCTGAACAACAATTTCAGAGTCCAGGTAAACCCTAATTTCACTTATATCATTATCTAGGGATTCATCAACAATCCGATCACGACATGATATTCTACCAGATTGTTGGTGGAGGGGTCTAAAAGAATACCCCCTGAACTCACCAGCTCACTTGTAGGAGAGTAAAGTAACCAAGATGTTGATGCAAGTTTAAGAGTATATCGATGAGCACCATCAGCAAAACTAATGAAGGAAGTCATCTGTCCATCAGACAAAAGACATGCATAAGTAGGGTTTTATGAAAAAAAACATTTTAAATCACACAAAAATTACACCTCTCAAAACTTAAGACACACAACAAACTATAAATAATATTTACAAAGACTCTAAGCTAGATGACCTAGGCATAGTATCTTTTGAGGTAGAGCCCATTTCAAGGCTCTCCCAAAGGTATCCCATCGTAATCAACCAATTCATATGCCCCCTTCTCTAAAACATGATTGACAATATAGGGCCCATGCCACATAGACTTAAATTTTCCTGCCCCCAGCTTATCATGCTTCTGGTCATAGGTCAAGACCAAATCTCCTTCATTGAAGGAACGGGGTTGGACAGTCCTATCATGTTGGATTTTCATTCTTCATTTATGCACCTCATTAGCTAAGGTAACATCCCATCAAGTTTCATCAAGTTTGTTTAGATACAGGAATATTTCTTCGTCTATAGTGGTATTGGGTAATAGTTCCACAACAAGTTTAAGGAAGGGATCTCACATTCTATCGGGAGAGTAGCTTCCATTCCGTATACTAGTTGGAAAGGTGTAAAATTGGTGGGATTTTTTACAGTAGTCCTATAAGCCCAAAGTGCAGAGAAAAGATGTAAATTCCAGTTTGACTTGGATTGCCCTACCATTTGCTGAAGCATTTTTTTAATACTTTGTTTATAGCCTCAACTTGGCCATTGGCTTGGGAATAGTATGGTGTAGAGTTATCATGACGAAACCCTAATTTTAAACTAAGCTCTTCCATCATCCTGTTTTGAAAATGTGACCCATGGTCCGTCACAGTGACCCTAGGAATCCCAAATCTAGAAATGATATGATTGAGTAAGAGTAGTGCAGTAGTCTTGCCATCTTCAGCGTATGTGGGCATTTCCTTAGCCCATTTTGTAAAATAGTCCACAGCCACAATAATTTAGCCATGCCCCCTGGCTGAAGTAGGTCTACAGTGCACGAAGTCTATGCCCCATTTTGCAAAGCGGCTGACTGCTACAACAAGATGAAGTAGAGCTGGATGTGTGCATTTTTTAGGAGTAAACATTCGACATGGTGGGAATTTATTTACTTTTTCAATACAATATTTGAAAATAGAAGGCCAGAAATAGTTGGCACACAAGATTTTATGGGCAGTAGCCAACCCAGAGAAATGACGGCCACAAGCTCCATCATGGCAATCATTCAGAACTATCTCAGCCTCTTCACGTGTGAGGCAACATCGTAATATAGTGTACCATGGTGATATAGGGTATCATTTAGGATAAGATAGATTTTGGCCTGGTGGTGAATGCAATGACGTTCATCTCGAGAGGTAGTAGGCTTGTATTGTAAGGTCTGGAGATACAAAATGATATATCCATACCATGGATCAATCATGATAATGAGAAACAATGATTCATCTAGAAATGAATCAAATCTCTGTAGTATCAGTAGTATAGGGAAGGTCACGTATAAGCTCTACAAAGACGAGGGACTTCTTGGAAGTACTTTTGGCGAATTCTAGCTCAAACTCCTGGAGAATCATGATCTAATGTGAGTATTTTCCCCCAAGCACTTGACGTGTAATAACGTAGTACATGGGGTTGGAATCTACGTAAATAGTGGTGGTGTGGAGCAAAATATAATGACAGAACTTCTAGACTACAATGACCGTGGCCAGAGCAAGTTTCTCCACATGTGAGTATCAAGTTTCAAAGTTGAGAAGGCTCTTACTAGCATAATAAATCACATGTTCTTGGTCATGTTCATCTGTTTGAACAAGGACCATGACTAGAGTAGACATGGATTCAGCCAAGTACAAGTTATAATCCTTAGCATAATTGGGTGGTTGCAACTCTGGTGCATGGGTAAGTGCATGTTTAAGATTATCAAATGCGTGTTGCACGAAATCATCCAAGACAAAAGGGGTATCTTTCTTGAGAAACCTCATGAAACCATGTGTCCTTTCTGCATAATTGCAAACAAAACGACATAGAACGTTTTCCTTCCCTTGCAAAATTTGGAGTTCAATTACATTCGTGGGAGGAGGTAGGGCTAAGATAGATTTGATTTTCAAAGGATCTATGCAGATGCCATCTTTGGAAACAATAAAACCAAGAAGTTATCCAGCTTCTACACAAAAAACACATTTATGGGGATTTAGATGAATATTAAAATGACGACATCGAAGAAACACAACTCTCAGATGATCGACATGAATATCCTGCTGCTTGGAATGAGCAAGAAGGTCATCAAGATAGGGTTCCACAACATGTTTAATGTCACAAAAAGCATATGACATGGCATTTTGGAATGTCACACCAGCATTATTTAAACCTAAAGGAAGTTTACAATAAGCAAAAGTTCCCCAAGGGAAAATGAATGCCATCTTTTGTTGGTCTGACAGGAGAATCTCAATCTTATTATAGCCGAAGAAGCCATCCATAAAGGAAAAAATAATGCTTACAACATAGTTATCGATTATTTGATCGATATAGGGAGTGGGGAAGTTGTATTTTGGACAAGATTGATTCAAATCCCTAAAATCGATACAAACCCTAATAGTACCCTATTTTTTGTTCACAGGGAATATGTTGGACACCCATTCAGTTAATGGTACGGTGTAAATGAAACTAGCCTTGAGAAGTTTCTCAACTTCTTCTTTAATAGCGACTGCTTTTCTTGGATGAACCTGTCGTAGTTTCTGACATACGGGCTTGGCATAAGGGTAAGTTTTGATTTCATGAAAAACAATAGAGGGATCAATCGCTGGAATTTCTTCATATGTCCATGCGAAGATATCTCTAAATTCTTTAAAAAGGGTCGTGTATGTTTTAACCTCTTCAGGTGAAGAGTTCTGTCTGATGAAAATGTTTTTCAGAACACCAAGTTTCACTGATATGTCTACAGGCATAGTTTTTGTAATGTTGCATAAGTTTCCCTCAGAATCGACACTACGAGAGAGGATTGGAGACTAAAGGTTGGGGACTATATCAAACGAAACCGTAGAGGTGAAGTGGGATTCTACCATATGGAAAGGTCGAAGAAAAGAAGATCTGTGGTGATAATATTCCCAAGGCATATTGTATAACAACATAACTTCCATTATAGATTTGTCTGTAGGAAGGGTGTGTGAAATATAATCTAGAGATGGGGAGGGGTTTTTGAGCCAATATGGTATGTGATAGCAGTTTGAGACCACCAACAAATGGTCATTAGTGGGGGAATCATTGGTAGCTTGGATTGCATTGTAAACTTCCTTGAAAGGGGAAAATGATGTTGATTCATCAACAATTTTTTTTCCTTTGTCTATATAAGAGGTAGAAATCATGTTAATAGATTGATTTTATGAAGCAAGAGGGTCAGATGAGGGAAAAACTCCCATTAGTGAAGAATATTTGATAATCCCTACTCCAATGTCCTTATATTGTGGGGTATTCAAGAGCTGAACATTATTTGCATCATTTTTAATGGCATTAGGTGTGATGAAATCTAATTGATCAATAATAACAATCTTTCCTTGGAATGGGAACTGGACGATCCGAACAACGGTCGATGCTACAGCTTGCATAGCATAAAACTAGTTACGACCTAGGAATAAGTTGTAATCCAAAGGAGTGTCGATGACTTAAATATGAATGAAGACTGACTTGCCCCCTAGTTGAACATCAAGGCAGGTAGTAATCCATAGGTTTGAAAGTCGTGGCCATCAAAATCCTCAAGAGTGGTAGGTGAACAGTTGATTTCCAAAGATCCAATGGCTCTCCAGCAAGATAAAGACATAACTGATGTAGAGGCACCCTCATCCAAAATGGTATAACAAATAGTCTTTCCAGTGATCTTGGTACTAATCTGGAAAGCTAACTGATGTGAGAGTCTCATCTTGAAATCATCCAGTTTGAAAGAGATCATATTACTATTCTTGGGATACATAGCTCCTAGGGAAGTAAGCAAATTTTTTCATTGAGTTGTGCAGGTTTGGAGTACCTCTAAAGCCGACATAGCACAGGGTTCCTGGGCCAAATATTCAACAATATTATAATAGTTGGTGGCACAAGCATTAGGATTGATTATGAATTTACGTAGAGTACCCTTTGGGGGACAAAAAATTGCTTTAGGTATAGGTTTTTCAATATGAAGACCATTATCAAGAGGAGGTGTGGAAGTTGAGGGTTTTTTAGATGGAATATCATCAGGTTTCTTTTCCAAAGGAGGGTCATAATTGCGTGCTCTTGTATTTAAATTAACCATTTCACTAGACATTATTCGAACTTCATCAGTAGAGGAAGAAGTTTCATTTAAGGAATTATGATCAATTAGCTGTTGTTGCAAAGGGAAAGGATCTTTCAAGACTGTTGGGGTGGGTGAAGTTTTCAAAAAATTACTAGCTTCCTTGCGACAAGGACATTCTTTCGTAAAATTGTCACCTCCGCAGATTAAACAAGGAAATTTTACCTTTCGCTTACCTTTTGAATCAGCATTTGAGTTATGTATTTTGTTTCCTTCCTGTTGATTATCAGGTTTTTTAGATTTATTTTTTCCTTTCTTCTTTCCACTGGAAGGTTGATTTGATTAGATCGTGCTTACTTCAGCGGAAGCAACAAGAGGGGGTATAGGTTTGGTAGATGGTGCTAATTGATTTGATGGAGAGGCAGCTTGATTTTGTTTCTTGGAAGGTTTATCCACCGTTTTTGTTTGAGCTGAACCAAGTATGCCATCAGTGGGTGGTTCAGTTGCAGGTCTAGATGGATCTGTTGTAGGTCGAGGGGCATGCGGAATTAGGTCATACAAAGTACTTGACTGGGAGTAAACCAAGTATAGGTATTGAGTTCGGCTAATATCCTGCTCCTAAGTAACAACGCCTCCCATGGCAACATCTCTAGCAATAGGTGGAAGTAAAGACTTTGTAAACCAATCGGCAAGCAACTGATCAGGAATGGGGGCCTTAATTAACCTTCGTCTTCCTCTCCATTCATGGATATGATCAGAGATGTGGGTTAATGTGGTTTGCTTAAGCGAATTCAAAAGTTATGTACCTATTTCATATCAGATTGGCAATTGAAAGTGTGTTAAAAATGCCATTACTAAGGCATTGAAGTCCCAAAAAGAGTGTCGTGGTAACTCGATATACCACTTTGTGGCAATACCAATGAGGGTTCTTTGAAAAATACTTAGATGGATTGAACTGTCCATCAAAGAATTGGATGAAGACCATAAGTGAAATTTCATCACATGGTTTTTTGGATCTTCACCGGGTTTACCATCAAACTTGGGTATATCTGAAGGTAGCTTTATAGGAATGGCAGTCCAAGAGGGGTCATGATGGATCAGGTCATTTATCAATCTTGACAAGTCTGGAAGACCTAAAGTAGCCAAAAATGGTAGTTGTTAATTTGATTGCGGATACTGGTAGTACTGATATGGCATTTGCTAACCCATAGGACCATATGCTGATTGATAGATGGGTATGGATGATGTCCTTGAAGTTTGTTGAAATGATTGTTGATTTCTAGAATTTCCATAGGGAGGTGGCCACCCAAGGGAGGGGGTCCTCCAGAAGGTGGTGGTAGTGGTGGTGGTGGTGGTGGTCCTCCACCTCCAGGCGGTGTGGGTGGGCCTCCAAGTGGTGGTCCTCCAAATGGTCCACTAAGTCCTCCAAGATCTCTAGGACCTCCCCATCCTCTAGGTCCTCCAGATCCATGCGGTGGTTCTCCAGGAGGGGGGCCACCATATCCTCCAATAGTATTAACAAAATATCCTCCATATGACAAAACATTGGACTAATTAGGTTTTCCCCAAGGTACAAAATCATTTCTTGGGTAGGGCATTCCAGGATAAATAGCCGCTGGTGGTGGTTGTTGATAAACTTGATTAACCGTAGGTGACTGAGTTCTTAGATAAGTATATCCCCAAGAAGATGGGTTATTGACAGGTTGCACCCCTAAGGGTTGGCCTAAACTGGATGGGGGGAAATAACATTGGTATTAGTAGGAGGGACGACTACTACAAGTTGTTCTACATCTACAACTTGTCCTGAACTAGCAATAATGCCACTAACAGATGACGTGACTCGCGACGGGGGTTTCCCCCGAGCATTAGAATGTGCTGACATAACTTGATTTGTGGATTTCCCACCAACCATGACTGGTATGGAAGGCCTAGTAATGGGGTCAGGATGTGAGACTGTAGGATTGTCATTTAGACCTGGATTACCTTGAAATTGAATTTCTTCAATAGTGTCAAAACCCCCACGTCAAAACCCCAAATTTTCACAAAAATTTAAAATTTTGAAATAACATAAAATGTTGGAACCGCGGTTTACTAAAAGCTAAGGTTAGCAATAAAAGAAAACAGTTAAAAGATTAGTTTATACATAATCTTAATTATGTTAACTTAGCAGTTTCCTTTTTGAAACAAGATTAAGTTTAACTTGCGCATTATTTCTTCTTTCAGTTTATTAATGAGTTTTATTTAAGACAAGTAGGTGGAATCTGACTTTGAAAACCTGGGCTAACTTAGCATTTATGCTAACACAGAAATATTACTTGTTCCTACAGGTTTTACAAGTATGATTGAATGAATAATTCTTTAAAATTTCATAAAGTATCCAGCAGTAATTCTTTTTGCAATTACGAGCTTAGTAAATAAGCTGTTATATTTCAAGCCACTTCTGTGAGGTAAAAACAGTTTTGTTTCCTTTAGTTATTCTTGTAAACTAAATACAGGTAATTGAGTTCCTTTCTTTAATGTATGTAGTGATAGTAAAATACTTTGTTTGGATTTCAACTTGCGATCTTAGCTGCAAGAAACTTCTACTTTAGTGTGCATATCCTGTAATGTTATAATGATTGTTCTAGTAGTATTTATACATTATCAACTTATAATATCAGTATAACCAACTATTTGACATTTAACTTCCGCAAAGAAGCTTACTGCCTGTAAAGTTCTTAACATTACGTCGAAACATATGGTTCTAAAGACTTAGACTCTAGTAGGATTATTCCAATTCAGTTTCTTATTTTTCTGTAATACTTCTCTTGTATTAAGTTACTATCCATAAACAGTTTACTGAGGTTGATGCTTTCGAGAAAGCTCAACTTTCTACTCCATTCTAAGAACCAGATATTTTGTGTAATCCTTAAACCATTTTACTATTCAAAATACATGGCGAAATATTAGCAAAATTCATGTTGAGAAAACAACCAAATTCTATTAAAGTCTCGTTGTCCTGAGCTATGTAAAAGAATTTGTAAAAGTGTTCTTATACTACACTTAGCTAATTTCGTAGTTTTGCTACCAACTGATTTATTGGTTTCTAAAAGATTTATAAATATGCATCAACTATCTTGTTTATTAGACATACAAGTTTATAATTAATTCAAAGTTATAAACAAGTATTAAATATAGTTCATGATTCTATTTAATACTATGTTGTGTAATTTTATAAATGTCATAACTTGCATTGTTATTAGAAACGAGATTAGCCATGCATAGACTATAATGTTTTCTACATATAGAAAACTATAGTGGTTAAGTGGTTATAAAACCTTTTACTTGGCATCTCCCAAACAACACATGATTTCTACACAAATTAAGGTCAACGTGAAGAACAAGGTTTACCAATATCCATAATGTATTATTGCTGCTACGATATATTGGACATATGGTTAACGATGACATAAATTTATATGCATGAATTATTTCGAGATAATCTAAAGTTTAAAAGGTGACACAAGTTGCTAGGTCAACGTATAGTTTAACTTGGTTATTTTTGGTACTAAACTATCATACCATATATTATGCGGTGTAATCGAATACAATGTAATAACTAGGTTTTTATACAATGTGCTCAATGATCAAAATAATTGTTTATCATTGTAATGCAGATACTATTGCGATGACCCACTCCATGGTTAAAATTTATAGTGACCACGTGGTCTTCTCCTGGCCAAGTGTTGGAATTATATAAATCGTTGTAACCCTACTCTTTGTTATTTCCCTCTTTAGTTCTCCAGCCTTCGGGCCACTCTGCAACCATTCTCACGGTGGCCATGTTACCTTTCTGTTGCTAGTTGTGCTCCGAGTTCTGGTTTAATTTTTTTTCAGTTTACATCATTCGTTCTCAAAATATTTTTGTGAACTGAGAGTCTTATCTCTACAAGGGTTTGTAGAGGGTCGTGGCATAAATCTTACGGGCTGTAAGTGGCTCCTTGCTTGTTCCTCCATGGCCTGCCTCTGCAGAGATAGTTTTTAGGATTTGCTTGTTGTTGTTACAGTGTTACCCTCGTCGTATGGTTTGAAAGTCTCATTTTCACGCCTTGCATTGTTGGTGATAGATCCATCTTAGTTGTCTGGTTCTTGCTTGGTCATTTCCCATACTTATTCTTGATAATGCTGTCAATGGCTTGTACATGAGTCTCTGTTGTCTCTGTCACTGCGAGTATGAAGGTTTGGATTTTTGTTTCACTGATGGCAGTGCTGTTGTTCCTTCGTGGCTCCATAAGCTACACTTCCAGGTACTGTAAATTCTTAAGAACTCTTAAACTAGACTTCTTTTTAGTATACAATTTTGAAATCGTATTTTAATTAACTTAGGTTTTCTTCTTTGCAGGTGACAGTTCGCTCATCCTTTGGTAGAAATACTTCAAGAAAAGAACCAGCACTTTGGCTACGGGTAAGCCTTAGTTATCAAATGGCATTCTTTGCTTGTGCAGTCCTTAAGGGATATTTTCCAGTTGGAAATTTACGGCCTGGTTGTTACCCTTCGTGGGTTACTGTTCTTCCGATTACTAGTTTGGTTTTTGTTAAACCCTTTCTTCCAGCAGGGTACTTCGGCTCAACCCGTGACTTGTAAATGTTTGTTTTCTTGTTTTTGTACAATGTCATGTTTATAGCCTTTGCATCCCGTCAATTCATACACATTTTATTTTAATGCTTAGAAAAAAATCCCTTCTGAGCTCGAACTCAATTTAACTTTAAGCTCTTAAGATGATTTTGTAAACCTAGGGTTTTACCCTTATTCGCCTGTGAAATAGAAATTTTGTTGTAAATTGTTTATTCTGCGTTGATAATATTGTTAATGGATTTTAAGGATGTTATACCATCCTATTAGTAATTATTTACTTACAGACTCAGATATTCGAGCTAGGGTTTCCTGTAGGTAACCCTTGTATAAAAATTCTTCAATTAGTTTCTTAAGTTTTTGTTACTTAATTTTAATTGATTCATTTATTGTTTACAGATGAATAGTGTGCACTTCCAGTTATATTACTATGGTTGTTTCCTTACTGTCTTAAAAGGATTATAATATCCTACAATAGTTTAGTTGTTGAATAATAATTAATCCAAAAACTTGGATTATCATTTAAATGATTGTTATTTACAGATATGGTTGTTATTATGGTTTCGACCCTGTACTTTCTTTTACAGGAAAATTTCGTTTATAATAATTAAAAGAATTAGTTCTTTTATAAATAACATTTATTAATTATTAGTTACCATCGTATTCTAGTTGTTTTTATTAAATAAAATATAGATAGGGTTATTATAGTTCTTTGTTAAGATGTTCTTCATCTCTCTATTTAATTTAGCTATAGAAAATTAATTCTGCTAGTAATACCCTACTTAAAGTACGAATATTTATAGATAAAGTCAGTTATTATTAACAGTAAATAAGCTAAGTATATCGGAATTAAATCTTTACTTAGCAGAATAAAATAAGTGTTTTATCTAAGTTATTTCTACTACCTCTGTTACAGGTTAATAGTATAACTTACAAAATAAAGTACTGTGTAAAAATAATAATAACTTATTAATATAATAACCTGCTATCTGTAAAGTATTATGGTTATTTCTTTTCTAGCATTCTTACAACAACAATATGGTAAAGCAATAAACCTAACTAGCAAGATAATGTTCTTCTCTAATAACAAACTACATACAGAAATGGATTACTCTGATATTATGAAATACATAATACATGTATTTACTTCAGATTTCTATCATATCCTTCATTCATTTAAAATACACTGCCTATGCTGGAGTACGGTCTGGTCCATTCCAGATTTGGAAAAACGTAGGTTAGGATGATTTTTCATCCAATTTAGATTCATTCTTTCAAATAACTAAAAGATTATTAATTCTAACGGTTCTCAATTAAACTTTTAACATTCATTAATTAGTCAGACTCTCATTTAAATATCAACACAGTAAAATAAAAAACTGTAGAACCTGATTAAGCTAGACAACAACAGCATTGGGAGGCCGTTCCTCCCTACCAACTCCTGGAGAGCACTCAAACAACGTCTCCTTAGGACCCCCGAGCCTATTCCTGGTCTCCTTGGCGGAGAACTGGTAGAGCAAGAAAACAATATACTAGTCCAATGACTCAGTAATCACTTTGCACTCAGCAGTAAGATCCTTCAGCTGAAAAGCTGCACTAGATCACCTTTACAGTTTACCCCTCAAACACCTTCCACCAATTCCCTTTCCATTGAAATCCTATGAAGTGCATTCACCTGAATGATCACTTCCCTGGAATGAGAAGCCCCAACTCTCTTCAATGGGCATTTTTATCAAGATTGCCTAGGTCTTTTGGGTCAGTTGTGATTAATTGAGCCACCTACTCTGATCCCACCTTCTTGGCGGATCATGACCCCAAATGTAGGGAGGTTTCCACCTGCAACAGTTGGAAGTGTTTGAGGATGTTGCCACTTTTGTATTTGCTCTCCACCCAGTCTCCTCCACCAACTTGAACAGTAAACACTCTTTTAACAGCTCTCCCAAGCTGTTGTCTCCACTTTTATTTATTTATAATTAAAATATTCAGAATTACATTCAATATCCTTGACTCTGCTAAGTCATCAATTACAACTTAGCATAAAATTTAACATATTGTCTTGAAATAAAATCAAATATGATAATATTATTTTTGCAAAATTGGGGCATGTGGCATACACACCCCCTTAGAATATAACATCGTCCTTGATGTTATTTATTCTTCATCCTTAGAATCCCCTAGAACAGAATTGGATATGCATCTTGAATATTACTTTCCAATTCCCAGGTGGCTTCCTCTAGACTAAGGTGCTTCCATTGCACCTTCACCTATCCAATGGTGCGGTTCCATAGTGTGATCTCCCTCCACCCAAGGATACAGTCTGGTTCCACCAGAAAATCTCCTTCTGGTTCCACCTGTACATCATTCCAGTTAATAACATGAGTAGCATCATGAACATATTTCTTTAATACAGAAATGTGAAAAACATTATGTACTTTTAAATTTGGTGGTAATGCTAATTGATAAGCTACTTGTCCAATCCTAGACAGATTTTGAAATGGACCATAGTAACGAGGTGCCAATTTTGCACAACTCCCCAATCTTAGAGAGCTCTTTTTGGGCCTTACCTTGATGAACACATGTTCACCTACCTGAAACTCCTTTGGAATTCTTTTTAAGTCTGCTTGACTTTTTTGTCGATCCTGTGCAACTTTTATATTACCTTGCACCTATTTTACAATTTCTTCCATTTATTTTAACAGTTTAGGACCTAATACCAATCTATCCACTGGATTACTCCAAGAAATAGGAGTATTACATTTCCACCCATATAAAATTTCAAAAGGACTAAATCTGGCTGATGTCTGATAATTATTATTATAAGCAAATTCTACTAGATGCAAATAATCCTCCCATTTACCTGGCTGGTCTTTCACATACATTCTTAATAGATCTTTCAGTACTTGGTTTACCCTTTTCGTTTGTCCATCTATTTGAGGATGGAATGAAGTACTAAAATTTAATGTAGTGTTTAACCCTTTAAACAAAGACTTCCAAAAGTTTCTTGTAAATTTAGGATCTCTATCTGAGATTATGACTTTTGGTACTCCATGCAATCAGAAAATATGTTTTAGAAAAGTATCAGCTATGTTTGCAGCTTTATAAGTAGTTTTAACGGGTATAAAGTGAGCTGCTTTTCTTAACTTATCAACTACTACCATGATAGAATCATTTTGATTTTGATTTCTAGGCAGCCCAGTAATAAAATCTAGACTAATTATCTCCCATTTCCAGCTAGGAATGAGTAATGGTTGAAGTAAGCCAGCTGGGTTTTGATGTTCATTTTTCACCTGTTGACATTCAAAACACTTTGCAATATATTCTGCTGCTTCAGTCTTCATATTTGGCCAAAAATACTCTTTTCTTAACATAGTTATAGTCTTTTGATAGCCTAGATGGCCTGAGTATGGAGTTTTATGAATTTCATCTAGAATTAACAGTTTAAATTTAGGTACATTAGGTACACACATTCTGTCCTTATATAGTAAAAATTCTTTTGCATTTAAACTGTAACCTTTACTTAAGCTTTCCATTGGATTTTCTTTAGTTTTTGCTTGTAAACTTTGGTAAATATCATCTTGTTCTATTCCTTTTTTAAGCTGTTCATCTAAATATGTAGCATAAGTGCTGATAGCTGCTGCAAAATTTAGCCTTGCATTCCTACTTAATGCATCAACAACTTTATTTTCTTTACCTTTCATGTGCTGAATTTCAAAATCATACTCAAGAAAGCTAACCACCTAGCCTGTCTGGCATTTAGATTAGGCTGGTCTAACATATACTTCAATCCTTTATTATCAATCATTAAAACACATTTTCTGCCAATTAGGTGATGTCACCACATCTTTAAAGCTTGTATAATAGCTGCTAATTCCATATCATAAGTTACATAATTCTTTTCATGAACTTTTAAGTTTCTAGACTCATAGGAAATAACATGCCCTTATTGAGTCAAAACACCGCCTAAGCCATCATTACAGGCGTCAGTGCACACTTCATATTCTTTATTAGGATCACTTATTCTTAAAATAGGTGCGCTGGTTAATAAAGTTTTTAACCTTTTAAATCTTTTCTCACATTTCTGATTCCATTCGAACTTCTTTCCCTTCTTCTACAAGGAATATATCGGATTTGCAATCCTCGAAAAACCTTCAATGAACCTCTGGTAGTAACTGGTAATGCCCATGAAATATCGAACATCCATCATATCTTTAGGAACTGGCCAATCTTTGATTGCTCTTATCTTTTCAGGATCTACTAAAATCCCTTCCTTGGCCACCACATGACCTAAGTACTGAATCTTATCTCTGAAGAAATCACATTTACTAAACTTTGCGAAGAGTTGATGATCTCGCAACTCTTGTAAAACAATTTTTAGATGTTCTTTATGTTCCTCTTCAGTTTTTGAATAGATTAGAATGTCGTCGATAAACACGACCACAAACTTATCTAAATACTTATGCATAACGTTGTTCATTAAACACATGAAAACAACTGGGGCATTAGTAAGCCTGAATGGTATTATGACAAATCCGTAATGACCATATCTAGTTCTGAAAGCTGTCTTAAAGATTTCTTCATATTTAATCCTTACTTGATGATATCCAGACCTTAAATCTATTTTATAAAACACTGTGGCTCCATGTAGTTGATCAAACATATCATCTATGCGGGGCAACGGATATCGATTTTTGATGGTCATCTTATTTAACTGACAATAATCTATGCAAAGTCGTATGGTTCTGTCCTTTTTCTTAACGAAGATGACAAGTGCCCCCCAGGGAGACACACTTGGTCGAATATACTTTTTATCAATTAATTCTTTTAATTGAGATTTTAATTCATTAAGTTCAAGTATGTTCATTCAATAAGGGGTCTTTGAGCTAGGTACTGCACCTGGTACTAGCTCAATGGTGAAATCCAATTCCCTTTTTGGAGGTAATCCTGAAATTTCTTTAGGGAATACATCTACATATTCTTTTAAGACTGGTATGTCTTCCACTTTTAACTTATTGTGTTGATTAGACTCTCCTCATTAGTTATTGTTACTGCAAAAGATTTACATCCATTCCTGACAGCTCTCTTAAGCTGTAGGGAAGAAATATTCCTTATGGTGGTTTTCTAGGGATTCCTTTTACACTTACTGGTTTTTCGTCACTATTTAAACATGTGAAGGTTTTATCATAAAAATTTAGAATTACTCTATGTTGTTCTAACCAGTCCATACCAATCAACAAATCATAAGAACCAAGAGGCAAAACATTAATCTTGAAAACAGTTTCAAAATGATCCATAATTACTGCACATTCTTTTACAAAACAAGTTACCTTTCTTTTAGCACCAGTGGCTAACTAAACCAACCAAGAATTCTCAAATCTTTCAAAAGATAACTTACATTTTTCTACCATTTTAGGTGCAATATAACTGAGACTAGCTCCTGGATCAACCAAAATAGTTACAGGGGTCTGATTTATCATACCTTCTACTTCCACCATGGAAGACTGATATTCTGCTTGTCGATTCTCCAAGGCTGCATTGATTCTGGGCATGGTCCTTGATAGTTCCCCAATGGTCATCTCCTCCTATATGGTATGTATATTGCTAACAGTCTTCTTTTGATTAGGACAGAGTGAAGAATAGTGGGGGCCATTACACTCCCAACACTTGATAGGCTCTTTGTGCTCAAATTTCTTGGTAAAATTTCCACGATTTTTAGCGAATTCCTTACCTTTAGAATTATTCTGATTGTTAGGTGTATTGATATTATTTCCTTGGAAGTTCTTATTATTAGAATAATTTCTGGCCTTATTGTTCTTAGAATTTATGTTGGGCACAAAATCCTTCTTCTTTTGTTCATACTGATTATTATTTTTCTTAGCCTTCTAGTTGGCCAAGCTTTCCTTCTTTCGATTCTGCTCAAAACAGAAGTTAGCTTTCCTCATAGCTTCTTCCAAAGGATTGCCATATTCAATCCTATCCTTAATATGATAAGGTAGATAGCTGAGGAATTGTTGTACCTTTGGTTTCTCATCTACAAGGTATGGTACATACCTAAGTAGACTTAAGAATTTACTGTTCAGATCTTTCATTGTCATTGATCCTAACTTCAGCTCATAAAATTCTTTTTCTCTCTCCTCATAATATTTCTTAGACAAAAATTTATTTTTAAAATACCTCTTAAAGGTACTCCAGTTTACAATTTTCTCTTTTATTCCCTTAACTCTTTTCAAGTCCTGCCACCAAATGTCAGTATTTCCTGAGAGGTTATAAATAACCATTCTATCCTTTAACTGGTTAGAATAGTTATATATTTGGAAGTACTTCTTCATCCCAAATAACCAAGATTTAGCTTCCTCCCCCTTCTCAGTCTCTCCATTGAAGGTTGGTGGTTTTATCTTTTTGAATTCCCCAAAAATATCCTCATAAGGTTTGTATTTCCTCTTTTTAGTGTACTAATTATCATCACTATTGTCACTAGTAGAATGGTAATTATGTTGTTCACCAAACACCTCAGAAGATGAACTACTTTCAGTTTTAGTATGTTTCATCTTTTTAGATTTGTGTTGATGACTTATATCTTCTGATTTTGTTCTTCTACCCCTACCCTCAGTTTGAAACTTTTCAGTTAGGATCTGATTCAGCTCTTCTTGAGCCCTCAGAATCCTTTCATTTTCTTGCTTTACAGACTCCATTTCAGATTTTAGGTCTTTTACAGTTTGTAACAATTCTGAGGAATTGGTAGTTAAATCCTCTGGTATAGGATCTCTTGGTAAATTTTCAGGTTCAATAATTGGATATTCCTCCTCTGCATATTCTTCCAGCCTTTCCATACATGTTTGTTAAACTTCAGAAAACAATTTCTATGTTGAAAAACATTTAAAAGAAAATACGTCAGCATAATAATTCAGTTTACTATTTCCTAAAATCTAGTTGGGCTTCATCAAGGCCTAGTGTTTGAACCTTGTGCTTTGATACCACATGTCAAAACCCCCATGTCAAAACCCCAAATTTTCACAAAAAATTAAAATTTTGAAATAACATAAAATGTTGGAACTGCGGTTTACTAACAGCTAAGGTTAGAAATAAAAGAAAACAATTAAAAGATTAGTTTATACATAATCTTAATTATGTTAACTTAGCATTTTCCTTTTTGAAACAATATTAAGTTTAACTTGCGCATTATTTCTTCTTTCAGTTTACTAATGAGTTTTATTTATGACAAGTAGGTGGAATCTGACTTTGAAAACCTGGGCTTCCTTAGCATTTATGCTAATCCAGAAAGATTACGTGTTCTTATAGGTTTTACAGGTATGATTGAACGAATAACGCTTTAAAATTTCATAAAGTATCCAACAGTAATTATTTTTGCAATTACGAGCTTAGTAAATAAACTGTTATATTTCAAACCACTTCCGTGAGGTAAAAACAGTTTTGTTTCCTTTAGTTATTATTGTAAACTAAATACAGGTAATTGAGTTCCTTTCTTTAATGTGCATAGTGACAGTAAAATACTTTCTTTGGCTTTCAACTTGTGATCTTAGTTGCGAGAAACTTCTACTTTAGTGTGCATATCCTATAATGTTATAATGATTGTTCTAGCAGTATTTATACATTATCAACTTATAATATCAGTATAACCAACTGTTCGACATTTAACTTCTGCAAAGAAGCTTACTTCCTGTAAAGTTATTAACATTACGTCGAAACATATGGTTCTAAAGACTTAGACTCTAGTAGGATTATTCCAATTCAATTTCTTATTTTTCTGTAATACTTCTCTTGTATTAAGTTACAATCCATAAACAGTTTACTGAGGTTGATGCTTTCGAGAAAGCTCGACTTTCTACTCCATGCTAAGCACCAAATATTTTGTGTAATCCTTAAACCATTTTACTAGTCAAAAGACACGGTGAAATATTAGCAAAAGCCATGTTGAGAAAAAAACCAAATTCTATTAAAGTCTTTTTGGCCTGAGCTATGTAAAAGAATTTGTAAAAGTGCTCTTATACTACACTTAGCTAATTTTGTAGCTTTGCTACCAACTGATTTATTGGTTTCTAAAAGATTTATAAACATGCATAAACTATCTTATTTATTAGACATACAAGTTTATAATTAATTCAAAGTTATAAACAAGTATTAAATAGAGTTCATGATTCTATTTAATACTATGTTGTGTAATTTTATAAATGTCACAACTTGCATTGTTATTAGAAACGAGATTAGCCATGCATAGACTATAATGTTTTCTACATATAGAAAAATATAGTGGTTAAGTGGTTATAAAACCTTTTACGTGGCATCTCCCAAACAACACATGATTTCTATGCAAATTAAGGTCAACGCTAAGAACAAGGTTTACCAATATCCATAATGTATTATCGCTGCTACGATATATTGGACATATGGTTAACGATGATATAAATTTCTATGCATGAATTATTTCGAGATAATCTAAAGTTTAAAAGGTGACACCGGTTGCTAGGTCAACGTATAGTTTAAGGTGGTTATTTTTGGTACTAAACTATCATACCATACATTATGAAGTGTAGTCGAATACAATGTAATAAATAGGTTTTTATATAACGTGCTCAATGATCAAAATAAATGTTTATCATTGTAATGCAGATACTATTGCGACGACCCACTGCATGGTTAAAATTTATAGTGACCATGTGGTCTTCTCCTGGACAAGTGTTGGAATTATATAAATCGTTGTAACCCTACTCTTTTTTATTTCCCTCTGTAGTTCTTGGGCCTTCGGGCTGCTCTGCAAACATTCTCATGGTGGCCATGTTACCTTGTTGTTGCTAGTTGTGCTCCAAGTTCTGGTTTAAATTGTTTTAGTTTACATCATTCGTTCTCAAACTCTTTTTGTGAAATGAGAGTCTTATCTCTGCAAGGGTTTGTATAGGGTCGTGGCATAAAGATTATGGCATGTAAGTGGCTCCTTGCATGTTCCTCCATGGCCTACCTCTGTAGAGATAGTTTTTAGGATTTGCTTGCTGCTGTTACAATGTTTCCCTCGTCGTATGGTTTGAAAGTCTTGTTTTCAAGCCTTGCATTGTTGGTGACAGCTCCAGCTTTGTTGTCTGGTTCTTGCTTGGTCGTTGCCCATACTTATTCTTGATAATGTTGTCAATGGATTGTACATGAGTCTCCATCGTCTCTGTCACTGCAAGTATGAAGGTTTGGATTTTTGTTTCGATGGTGGTGGTGTTGCTCTTCCTTCGTGATTCCATAACCTACACTTCCAGGTACTGTAAATTCTTAAGAACTCTTAAACTAGAATTCTTTTCAGTATACAGTTTTGAAATCGTATTTTAATTAACTTAGGTTTTCTTCTTTGCAGGTGACAGTTCGCTCATCCTTTGGTAGAAATACTTCAAGAAAAGGACTGGCACTTTGGCTATGGGTAAGCCCCGGTTATCAAATGGCATTCCCTACTTGTGCAGTCCTTAAGGGATAGTTTCTAGTTGGAAAGTTACGGCCTGGTTGTTACCCTTCATGAGTTATTGTTCTTTCAATTACTAGTTTGGTTTTTTGTTAAACCCTTGCTTCCAGTAGGGTACTTCGGCTCAACCTGTGACTTGTAAATGTTTGTTTTCTTTTTTTTGTACAATGTCATTTTTATAGCATGTGCGGCCCATCAAGTCATACACAGTTTAGTTTAATGCTTATAAAATTTCCCTTTTGAGCTCGAACTTAGTTTAACTTTAAGCTCTTAAGATGATTTTGTAAATCTAGGGTTTTACCCTTATGCACCTGTGAAATAGAAATTTTGTTGTAAATTGTTTATTCTGCATTAATAATATTGTTAATGGATTTTAAGGATGTTATACCATCCTATTAGTAATTATTTACTTACAGACTCAGATATTCGAGCTAGGGTTTCTTGTAGGTAACCCTTGTATAAAAATTCTTCAGTTAGTTTCTTAAGTTTTTGTTACTTAATTTTAATTGATTCATTTATTGTTTACAGATGAATAGTGTGCACTTCCAGTTATATTACTATGGTTGTTTCTTTACTGTCTTAAAAGGATTATAATATCCTACAATATTTTAGTTGTTGAATAATAATTAATCCAAAAACTTGGATTATCATTTAAATGATTGTTATTTACAAATATGGTTGTTATTAGGGTTTCGAACCTGTACTTTCTTTTACAGGAAAATTGCGTTTATAATAATTAAAATAATTAGTTCTTTTATAAATAACATTTATTAATTATTAGTTACCATCGTATTCTAGTTTTTTTTATTAAATAAAATATAGATAGGGTTATTAAAGTTCTTTGTTAAGATGTTCTTCATCTTTGTATTTAATTTAGCTATAGAAAATTAATTCTGCTAGTAATACCCTACTTGAAGTACAAATATTTATAGATAAAGTCAGTTATTATTAACAGTAAATAAGCTAAGTATATCAGACTTAAATATTTACTTAGCAGAATAAAATAAGTGTTTTATCTAAGTTATTTCTACTACCTCTGTTACAGGTTAATAGTACAACTTACAAAATAAAGTACTGTGTAAAAATAATAATAACTTATCTATTTGAAATAACTTATTAATATAATAACCTGCTATCTGTAAAGTATTATGGTTGTTTCTTTTCTAGCATTCTTACAACAACAAACTGGTTAAGCAATAAACCTGACTAGCAGGATAATGTTCCTCTCTAATAACAAACTACATATAGAAATGGATTACTCTGATATTATCAAATGCATAGTACATCTATTTACTTTAGATTTCTATCATATCCTTCATTCATTTAAAATACACTGCCTGTGTGGGAGTACGGTCTGGTCCATTCCAAATGTGGAAAAACGCAGGTTAGGATTATTTTTCATCCAATTCAGATTCATTCTTTCAAATAACTAAAAGATTATTAATTCTAACGGTTCTCAATTAAACTTTTTACATTCATTAATCAGTCAGACTCTCATTTAAATATTAACACAGTAAAATAAAAAGACTGTACAACCTGATTAAGCTGGACAACAACAGCGTTGGGAGGTCGTTCCTCCCTACCAACTCCTGGAGAGCACTCAAACATTGTGTCCTCAGGACCCCTGAGCATGTTCCTGGTCTCCTTGGCTGAGACCTGGTGGAGAAAGAAAACAATATACTAGTACAATGACTCAGTAATCACTTTGCACTTAGCAGTAAGATCCCTCAGCTGAAAAGCTGCACTAGATCACCTTTATAGTTAACCCCTCAAACACCTTCCACCAATTCCCTTACCATTGAAATCCTCTGAAGTACATTCACCTGAATGATCACTTCCCTGGAATGAGCAGCCCCAGCTCTCTTCAATGGGCATTTTTATCAAGATTGCCTAGGTCTTTTGGGTCAGTTGTCATTAATTGAGCCACTTTCTCTGATCCCACTTTCTTGGGGGATAGTGTCCCCAAATGTAGGGAGGTTTCCACTTGCAATAGTTGGAAGTGTTTGAGGATGCTGCCACTTGTCTATTTTCTCTCCACCCAGTCTCCTCCACCAACTTAACCAGTAAACACTCTTTTAACAGCTCTCCCAAGCTATTGTCTCCACTTTTATTTATTTATAATTAAAATATTCAGAATTACATTCAATATCCTTGGCTCTGCTGAGTCATCAATTATAACTTAGCATCAAATTTAACATATTGTCTTGAAATAAAATTAAATATGATAATATTATTTTTGCAAAATTGGGGCATGTGACAAATAGGTCCTAACACTTGAGCTAGTGAATGATATCCTTTAGGCTATGGATTGCGAGAAGTCTTGCCATAGTTTGGATGAACTTCAGAATAAGGTTTAATTTTAGCTTCAGGTGAAGGGTCTGTATTATGGGGTAACTGTGTCGGCAGATTTTCATAATGAGACGAGACACAGGTGGAGGATTAATTCTTTCTACTCTCTCTAAAAAGTTACAATCTCAATCGAGAAATGCATTAATTCTTTTATGTTCCTCCTATCCCAAAGGAGGATTTCCTAGTGAAGGTCTAATAACCCTGAATTCAGCAATAGCTTGGCCCATAGAAGTCCTCCAAAAAGGAGCATCTGGACCATAATCTGGTGGGGTGAGACTATCAACAGGGCCTTCCAACGGCGGATGCATAGAAACATCAGCTACGGGAGGGAGTTGAACCAAAGGATTTGTAAAAAAAATGAATTTTTCTCTGATTTCACTAGCTAGGGTATCCTTATAGGAACATTAGCAGAATTTGGTTGTTCCATGGATATCCCTTCTTGGCCTTCCTGGTAGGAGGAGAGTCAGGAGATAAACCCTTTCTATATACCTCAAGGGTACGTGAAAGGTCATTCGATATACCAATGGTACATGGAAGAACCACACAAGTCCTGAGTTTTAGTGCGGACAAATAACGACAACTCCTATGCTTAACAATGCCTAAACATGTCACTAACCTATCACTCAAGTTTCTATACAAATTTAGACCTAAAGCTACCGTTAATTTTGTCTAGACGATTAGGTGAATGTTTGTGGAACGTTATCTCCAATAATGCAAATTAATCTAAATGTAAATGCACTTTTTGAATTCGATGAGAACTAACTAGGGTAAGGAAGGAACCTTTTTCTTTTCATTTCAACAAGATACCATAAGAAAGTTGTTTTCAACAACAAAACAAGATCCAATAAAGAAATGCAAAGGAAGTCCTTTCAAAACACAAAACTATTTCAAACAAGCACTCTAAAGTTTCTGAAAATGACAGAAATAAAACTAAGCCTCCAATGTGCATGCAAAGCTAATTTTTTTCTACAATGTCAAAAAGACCTATTTTCCTAAATCACTCATGCAAATGAAAAAACAAACAATTTTTGCAAGTAGGAGAAAAATAAAACTATTTTTTGTATTTTTCTAGAAAATATGAGGCACACAAAGCATTCTTTTCTACAAAAGAAACTAAACTTCTAGGAAGAGGCTATAGGATTTATTTTCAAAAGGAAATTTTCAGACACTTCACTAAAAAAAAATATCAGATTATGTTTCCAATTCCGTTTATGAAAATGAAAAAGATAGAAATTTTTCTATCTGAGCTCAAAAAGAGAATTAGATTCACAAAAATCAATGAAACAGATAGCAAGCAAGCAAGCAGACCAAATTGAAAAGTGTCAGAGGACAAAAAAAATTTCAATTTTTGAACAAAATTTTTGTAAACAGGCAGTTTCGAAGACCTACCTCTATGCACTGAAGGGCACCACACTAGAGTATCCCAGGCTTCTATGGTCCTCCTAACCTTCTGCAAAAAGGCGTCATCGATGCTCTGTCAAGCAAGAGAAAAGGCGGTGTCGGTGCTTTGGTCGAGAAGAGAAAAGGAGGTGTAGGGTGAACCGATGCTCTGTTAGCCAAAGATAAAGGCACCAATGAACAGTACACTAAAAAAGCTAAGAGCTTGTAGGAGAAACTAGAAAGAAGACTGAGCTGACTGAAAGGAGGGTAAATTTTTTTTTACTCAGAACAGAGGCAAAATATCAAGAGCATAAGATAGATAACTTACCTTACAACTGAGATAACTGAAAGGGGAGAGAAATGAACTTCATAAATGGAATGGTTACCAAAGTTTGTATATCTAACTGGATCTACACCAGATCTAACTAGATCTTCCCCAGATTTGACTGGATAAGGCTAGATCCCCAGCAAAGTCACCAATTTTGTTAGTAGGAATTCTCAACCAGTGCGAACACTGCTTGTTCCTCTACAATGTAAGACACAACTATAGAACAAAAATACACAACAACATAACCTTTCCTTGAATAATTAAATCAATTAACATAAAACACGTTATATCTCAACCTTGGATTCATTTACCTTCTCCCCAGAAATTCATTATAGCGATTCAACATCTGCAAAACAGATCACAAGACAAACAAAAAGGATGAGAGCATAATGATAATTAACTATCCATATTGGTTATCAAAGAATCCAATAATAGTTAATTACAAACACTACAATCAAATACAGGAAAGGGAAATGTCTTTGTCTTAATATATGGATGAGAAAGAACTACAACCAAAAGCCTTGATGTCGATGGCTTTTGTCTCAATCAAGAATGTCTACAATCTCCTATGACTATGAAGACCTCTCCAAACACAAGATACCTCTACTTTGCCTCTGATCGAAGTTCAAACTAGCAGCATAAAGATGCTTTTTCTAGCCTCCCCCACTCTCCTCATGAAGGCTTCATATATAGGCCTATAACCCATGGGATGACTTGGAAAATGGATAGAATGAGATCCCTATAGGTGATGGAGGTGAATTCCAACTCTCCCAGGAATATAGGAATTAATTCCACGAAGGATTCTGTACAGAAGCTTCTAGAAACATCTTTTTTTACTTTTTACTAACCACCGATGCTCTTAGCCAAGCTTAGAGGAGCGTCGACCTAGGGGTTTTTCCAAAAAAGGGGGAAAAACAATGCGTCTTGCTCAACTGAGGAAGGCATCGCTGACGCTCTGTGTAAAATGCAAGGGAGCGTCGCCCCTTCTAGGTTAGGGAAAAAAGTTTCCAAGGTGACCTAGACCAGACTTTTTGGGTGGTTAACAGGCATCATGAAATTCTTCTAAAGGCTAACAAGCAGTGTGATATTTTCAGGTGCAACACCAACTTGAGGAAGACACCAATATTTTGTCCTTTCCCATTCCTACCACCCAGATATAGATTTGTTAATGAATACCTCGATCATAGTCAAATCTACATTCTTTATTCTATTTTCTTTGTACTTTGAAAACATCCAAACATATAGTTCTTCACACTTCTAACTTTTTATTCACAATAATTTTTGGTATCCTTCAGTACATATTCTCCTTGTATATATTTGCGCAACTACTGTTTGCATATTTGTGCGAATGTGTGACAACTCTTTGTAATTCATCATGTCTTGTTTTCTAGCACACCTTATCAAGTCATATTGTTGATTGTACACCATCAGTAGTCATTCTATGGACTTGTGGTTTGTATCAAGTCCTAACTATATCCTCATGTGTTGAGGTGGGATGCTAGTACTGAAGTCTTGTGCATAATATCAATATTGTAGACTTGTGAGTAATATCAAGTCAAACTTGTGAGTAATATCAAGTCAAGCATCATCATAGATGGTACCCTATGATATTGACCTCTGGTTATTGACATGGGCTTGTGAGTAAAATAAAGATGAACTTATGAGTAATATTAGGTTATGATCCTCATGCGGTCATCCATATAATGGATACACAAGAAAATTTAAACCCAAAATTTGACGGCATATACGTCTAAGTTTTTACATCAATCTGTCGACAATCCAACAAGCCTTAACTTTTATAAATGTTGGTTGATTTTTTATCTCTGACAAAATTATGGGATTTTTGGATATGCAACACATATACGTTAGATATTCTACGACAGACTTGTCGAATATTCGACCCCCAATCCTATAAAGAAGGAATGATATCTAATGACAAACCCATTGGATAAACGACATAAAATACTTTACAGATGGTCGTATAGTCTATGCCATTTGTCGTTGGAGGTATGGCATGAATGTTGAAAAAGTGGGGAAGGACGTCAGAGATTTGATGACATTGAAGAGAAAAGCTGACGAGATTTTCCATCGGTGGTATGACATACTCGTCGAATATAGTTGATAGTCTGTCTAATATCCAAAAATGATCTATATTTTAAAAAAAATACTAGTTCTATGGTCTAATTCTCTCTTTTAGAAGCAACATTTACATACAATTGGATGTAAAAATCAAGGGTTAATCACTCATGCAATCTTGCTATGGGGAAAAAACAAAAATTATATTCATTAGAAAAGTGTTTGTATCACTAAGGATGATGACATAAAAAATAAAAGTATACTCCCCTTGGAAATGACAAAAAGTATACAAGGCATATAAAATTAAATAAATGGAAGAGAAATCTCTATGAAGTCTATGGTGAAGACTACGGTGTTGTTAGAGGATGTGTAAAGGTTAGGAATCCACTTGAACTAGCACCATTTGTTTCCCCCACCTTCAATATTTGATTCATTTGTTTAAGACTTGACCCTTTATGTCCAATTCTTAGAAAATTGATGTTAATATTTAGCATGATTAAGAGCCACTCCTCAATGTTGAGTGAAGATAAAACCATAGAACCGAAGCCCAACAATTTTTTGTAGAAAAATAACTCCAATCCCAATACCCAATTAGACACATGATGAGTTTTGGCATTAAATACATTATAAATAGGAATGGTACATCAATAATTTAAAGGGTATTTAAAATGAAGGTGCTAACAAGTCATAAAAACGTTTAGTAGAATGATGTTTAATCACTTTGGCAATTAAAACCAATTGTTTGAAAGTTACCAGTGCTGAGAATGTTTCAAAAATTTGTTATAGGGGAATTAATGGGGAATATCAAAGAAATATTACATCCTTATGTCATGCACACACTAAATTTGTATAGAATATGGTTGATATAGATGTGTGTCAATTGACAACAATCCTTTATAGAGTGAAAAGATAACAAGGTTGTCTTTCATGGTATGTAATCAAAATTTCAAGTGAATTAATTAAAACAAATAAATTTCCAAATTAAAATCTCAAGTATTACATGAAATTAAAAATACTGGGATTCCATAGATATCTACAAGAAATCAAAAGAAAAAATAATCACAATTACACACCATTTCAAACATGCAAGAAAATAAATATACGAAATAGCATTGCAAAGAGACAAATAGCACATCATGCCAACAAGAAGAAATCTTGAATATAAAACAATGAAAATATTATTAGTATGCTTTGAGAGACTAAGAAGAGAAAGACATGATATTTATTTTCTTCTTGTCATGTGCCCATTTGTTGGATCCATTCAATGTATACCCTTGAAGACTACAAACAAGAAATCCTTGATAGTAATTTCAACTTGTTGGGTGCCCATTTGTATGCACCACCCATTAGATTCTTCCTACATACCCAATATGTAAAATAATTTAACAACATTCCAAGACTACAAACATTCAATGGATAAAGGAATCTTGGGATTTAAGCATTGTTTTCTATGTTGTAAGAAAGCAGGAAATTTTTTCACAGAACAGGGTGAATCAAGCACACTCACAAATGGAGGGTGTGCATACCTACTCTATTAAATTTGCATATGTTCCATTGACTTGACATATGTTGAAGCATATAAAAACAATATCATGTTAATAGAGACCATTGCAGTCCATACTTTCTTGAAAGCCAACACCACAAGTAATGGATTACATCACACCAATTAACAACTCATAATTTTTTATCCACTTCAATTGTAAAGCAAACAATTATCTTCAATAAGAAATCAGTATAGCAAACATTGGGTTAACATAGTACTGAGATCAAATTTGCAAAAATTAGATGCAAGCAAATAATGAAAATACCTGGTGAATGTGAATGTGTGTTTGGGTAACCAAGGATGTTTCTTGAAGTTTTAAATGATCATCACATGCTCCATATTCTTGCATACTTCAACAATATTCATCATAAGGCACATTTTCTTCAACAAAAGGTTTAAATCCTTCAGGGTGGTTCTGTACAAAAAGACAATAAATATATCCAACTTTTTCAATTTTCTTTGAAATTAATTCAAGAAAGAAGACCTAAATATCTAAATGTCCTGAACTGACAAACAGAAATAAAGGCATGCACTTAACAAAAGTTTGGCCTAATTTATGTATAAATGTATAAAGCCTAAATGTTAGTATTGAAAATGAAACACACGCCTAAAGTGAAATAGACGTGGACCAACAAGATGTTTACATGGTTATGCACAGAAAGTCAATAACCTAGACAACAATTACCACATAATCCTTCTATGCCTAATAATCCTAACATTTAAACTATTGAATTCAACTAAACTAGGCCCATATAATGATGAGTCATCTTTCCTTCCAACCCTTCACATCTCTGGAGCAAGTTCATTTTCTTCTGCAACCTCCTCCTCCATCTCCACCAATAACATATAGCATGGATACTTATCATCTTCATAACACTACCACTTCTCCCAAAGTTAGCTCGATGAAACTAACAACATTTCATGGTACCATTGATGGAGGGTTGCATATATCAAGTTGTGATTTATATTTTAAGTAAGAAAATTAATGATTAAACCTAAAGACAAAAATAATTTGCAGCTACCCTGAAAGGAGCCACTTTATTGTGGTATAACAAGAAAAATGAGGTTGCTTCTTATGAAATCCATTCACATTTCTTATTAGATATCCACAATGAGTATGACTAACTCAATTCAACCTAGAATTTAAACACTTGACTCATTCTATTCAAATCAAATGGATTGAGATGTTACAATAATATAAATGAATTTAAAGGTTGATTGAATGATTAACCATTCCCCAACTACAATACAATAAGACTTATTCGTTTATACATGGTTTTTTATCATGATTTTGATTCAATGTGTGGAATTTGAATCTAGATACATACAAACAACATTTTGTTTTAAAAATGTATAAACAACTCAATTCAATAGGGAAATATACAACAATCCATGCTTGTGCATTGTAACTACAAGTGACGTAGGTTCAAGCACAAACACATTAAGTACTCAATAAAGATAAGGAGATGACTTGTTTTTGTATAACATACTCATGTACGGGATGAATGTCCCCTAGACACGATGCTATAAGTTGGTAATGATAAGGGGAGTCATTGAGGAACTGCGCAACCATGAAAGTATGATACATGTTGCTTCTATAATTATTGAAATGAAAATTTCTAAAATCCAGTCAATTCAAATAAAAAATTTATGGAATCTATTATAACATAAACTATATAATCCACAAAAATTCTCCAACACAAGGTCATTCTAAACCCAATGATCCAAACAACTTAAAATTTAAGCCTCTGCTACAATGTATCAAGTGTGGGAAATTTGACCATTATGATTATTTCAACCACAATAAATGCAAAATTTGGATTTGGTACTTTGAGAATTACCTTTGAAACTCTGGATTAATTTTCTAATCTTATTTCATATCACTCCTTCCTCTATCACAACCTCTATATCAACATCTTCCTCCACACCTTCCTATGAATACTCTAAATGGAACTTCATTCTCATTCTTCTTTAACCTATCTTCTTGCTTGATCAACAAACCTACAGATTATTCAAATGTTGGAATATCCTGTCAAGAAGATATGAAAAATGACGTTTATTAAAATTCAATGTGAATCAAGGAAGCTATTGAACGAAATGGAAATAATACTAGGTCTTTAATTTCAGTATCAATCACCGCAAAATAATTCTAGGCATGCTTTGTTATAGAATCAGATTTATCCATTTTCATATTTGTTAATTTGTTTAATAGAAATAAATTTCAAAGTTCATTAGAGGTTTCATATAATTTTTTAAACTTCTTCCATACCTTAATAGCATTGCTACAACCTTAAATATGAGGAAGAATGTGATCCACATTAGCAAAAGATAGAAGAAGAAATGTATTTTTCTTCTTTTCATCATTTTGAACACCTTCAACACAAATCACTAGTTATTATTATTCAAAGTATGTGTTCTAATTTAACAATCATATATAATACCATCACTAGTATGAATTGTCCTATATCCATATCATTTTCAATGAAATTTTCCAAAGACAATTATTACAGAAAAATATGGGCAACTAGTACAATATGTCATACCTATAGAACAAGGGATGTCAGTTTCAAAAGTTGTACAACATCATGTTGATCATTAATTTTTGTAAGTTGTATAGTGACCTAGACAAATAGGTCTCTATGACCAATTGTGCCAAGATTGACAGCCCCCAAGGATGAAGCTATATACGGGACCTTCCACACACCATGTCAAATATATATTACATATGTTCACATGAATATACTCATGTCCATAAGACAATGTGTTACTTTAAATAGAATACCATTTTATTAATTTTCATTGTTGCTTCTTATGCTTACAACTTAGGTAGTAGAAGTTTTGTACATCTTCACCAAATACGAGTAATCATAGGAAATAGCGATAATAACAAGAATTAGAAAAGATCAAAAACTATCATCTTGTTTACAAGAAGTGGTGGCATCTTGAACTTACCCTTACGTGTGCTTCTGTTAAACCTAGATATTTATAGTTGGAATCCTCTTTGGATTCTCTATTTGGATGGAAAGACCTCATTCAGTGTCCCTCACAACTACATCATATTACAAATATTATTATTATACTTTTAATAAATCTAACAGATGTAATAAATTTTGTTCATCCCAATTCCATTATAAATAATAAATTCAAATATTACATTCTAGATTTGTACCTATTGCAACAAGTATAGTAATGTCGTCACTCGATGAATTATCCAAGAATGTACCCAGGAAATTGTCAAAATTTAGATGACACGTGAGTGGGTTGTAGAAAGGCACCACCATATCCATTCATTAAGCTCCTCTTTGTTTCAAGAATAATTTAATATTCTCTACTGAATAGGACCAACCACATGAATTTGGAATCTCTTATGGCCCCTCCCCCCCTCACATCACTCTCAATTCCCCATACCCAATGCATACACTTGAAAAACAATTATGTGCAAACATGTAGATTTCATCATAAAGATACATTTACCATTATTCAATAAAAGCTATCATTCATTAAACCATTCATTCATTCAATATGGAAAAAAATATGCATGACACTATATTATTGAAAACAATTTCATAGTATTTCTTCAATCACTTCTTTCTATTTTTTTCTCTTTACAAAATTAAGAAGAAACTCATCGTCTCGAACTTGTTGTTCAATTCTTTGTGGTTCAACAATTTGTCATGGATTTTGCAGAAAGGGGTCTAAATTTGGTGCAATAATTTGAAAATGTTACATTGATCTATTATGGTTTTATAACGACAAGTATTTCATTAAAAAAAATCATTGCAAAGTTTTTTTTTACTACATAATGTACTTCATATTCCTGTACTCTAGGATCAACCTTTACAGTGTGAACCTCTACATGATCTCTTATTTAAACATGGAAAATTACAATTAATGCTCACCATCTTCAATGCAATATTTAAAATTGACGTAGCATATGAATAAATTTATTACCAGGATTCGAAGTATGATCTTTGATTGTTTGTTGTCCATCGACCTCAACATTGATTGGATTGTTGCTTTCCTACTCAAAACAGAGTCAATATTTTATGGCAATTTTTTATAACAAATAGATTGCACAAGTAATAAATATTCATTAAACTATATAGATTTTGTATACTTGTGCGCAAGATGGATCACCAAAAGACTATGTTTTCCTAGAAAATATTTTTCGACGTTCAATTGTAGCTCCAAAGTCATGCTAGAATACAAGCTTCAAATCTTCCTCAGTGGACACTACCTTGAATCGGTCGGCTTACATATTTACATAAAATCATGAATTTACCTTTCGTAGTGCAATAAAATGAAAATAATTTGCAATTTATTATTTGTATGCATTATTAGTTTTTCAATACTTACAATTCGTGCCACCAAATTCGAATAACCACAAGGCCCAAGCTTGTGCTGACAAAATTTTTTGTGTCTTTCCTTTCTGGAATTTGATGTGTCAGACATCCTATGAAAGTGTTGAAATAGGTTAGATTTTCCAAATTTTATATATGAATTAATAATAATAAGGTTTAGAATTACATTGTGTCCCAAAGTATTGCATACCTCCTTGTTCCTACTTGTAGTTTTCCTTGTTTTCTCAGAGCCCTCTCCTTTCCATCTTCCATTGGGGATTTCCACTCTATAGTTGTAATCATCGGAGGGCTCTCATACCTAGGGTTCCCTTCTAGGTGAACTCTATATTGATCTCAAAAAATATTCATATGTTCTCCAAACTTCTTTAGGACCGCAACTCTATTAAAGGTCATGGCCGAACAAGCCAACCAATCGATTAGTGAACTCATCTTTTAAATTTTAAATTTTTCTATCCCACCTTGTGTGAATGGTGGACCAAAATATATCCAAGGACAAATCATTTAGATGTTTATAAAAACGGCCATTTCTTGCAAAATGATCATGCCATCATTAGTTGAAAGACAATGTTTTATCGATATATTACAATCAAATTATAAACACTAACTTAAACAATGCATAATAATTACCTGGGATCTTCCATATCTTTATTGGAAAGAACTATTTGTCCACCAAGAATGTTTTATGTATTGTACATGTGTTAGTGACATGGGAATATCCAGGAAATGTTTCTTCAGCAATATCAATACCATCATGCTCTGCATCGACCCCTTTTTCTGCACGATCTGGTGTGTGTCGTTCACTAGCTGGTGCACTCACAACTGGCCTCGGGGGTGTCGGGGAATTTTCTAATGATTGTTCAGTTGAAAAAAGTGGCACATGAGATGTATGTGAAGTCATTTTCTCATGTGAAGACTCTCCATGAGCATTATTGGGTCTAACACCGCCTTGACCACTAGTGCGTGGTCGCAGAAAATCTTGTAAATACAAACCATATTTTATAAGTTCACCATCATATACAAGGAAAAATTATAAAGTACTAAATGAATTTATATTATTATTCAATATTCCACAACTTACTTGCAAGGCATGCAATCTCTTTACCAAAACATCAACATTGGCGTTTATCTCATCTATCTGCGGCACAATGAATAGTATATGAAGGATATCCTCAGTAATGTTTTTCAAGGCCATGTATATCATATTAATTGGGTCTAATGAAGAACCAATTCCAACATCGCACATCAAATCATCCACATCTAAATCTATTGATTTCTCTGACACTGTTTCAAACGTCGAATCAGTGGTCTGCAACAAAAATATATAAAACATTACTGACGTGAAAGCAATAGATTGAGGAAAAAAAGGATATTAAAAAAGCATATCAATCATGATATATTCATAAAATTACAATTAGTTTTACATGATTCCTCTATGCTAGTGTCATCTAATCCACAGCCGGGGACTTTCCCTGATCACCCCCCTAACAAAAAGAAGTAGAAAAAATTATCGGAAAGAAACCAATATACACACGAAAAAGATAAAAACAAATATTATGTTCCATATTATATTTGTACAATTCTGATGAATTATACTTGTTTCCTCAAGGATCGTCTACTCATCGGATCAATGGTTATAAGAGACCTACCTCGATCTACTGATAGGGAGGTGCCCCTTACAACACCCTACATAAAAAACATAGAAAATGATTATCTAAAGAAACCAAAATACTCACAGTACCAACATTATAATAAAACATTTCAACATATTTAAATTGTACATTTACAATTAGGTATACCTGTTTCCCCAAGGATGATTTCGTCTGATCAATAGTAGGGTGGTTTCCCATATCAACACTCTAAAAAAAGTATATAGATAGAATTATCTAAATTAATAGAATATACTCATGAAAAAACACAACAAAAAAACTTTTTGTTCATATTTAATTTTTACAATTCCATCGATGTATACCTGCTACCCCAAGGGAGGTATGATATCATTTACTACTATGTAGGTGCCCCTTACAACACCCTGCTTCAAAAACATAGAAAAATAATCCAAATGAAACCAAAATACTCACAGTAACAACATAATAAGAAAAAATTTTGACGTATTTAAATTGTACATTTACAATAAGGTATACATGTTTCCTTGAGGCTGTTGTATTCTGATCAACAGACGGGTGGTTTCCCCAATTAACACTCTGCAACAAATATACAAATAGCATTATATAATCCAAACAAATATACTCATGAAAAAACACATAAAAATAAAACTCTTTTTTTGAATTATATTTGTACTATTACAAATATGTATACTTGTTGGCTCGAGGAAGTTGTACTCCTCTGACCAATTTCTGGGGAGATGCCTTGATCACTACCCTGCGAAGTAAATATAGGAATTTAAAACAAAATTATAATAATTAACTAATGGGAAATCCTTAAGAGGTTAAATAAATTAATAAAAGGTTTGGTAAATTATTGGATGTACCACTCCCATAGTAATTGTGTTTGTATCTACTTGATTCAAATTGTAATTAATAAGCAATTGTTCCCATACAACTATTGATTTAATGGCACATACAAATACACGGTTTCCTTCATTCCCCTAAAATATAAAGTTGAGCTTCTTAATTGTAGACCCTGGTTGTGTACAGTTTATAAACCCCACAATATTCCCTATTGCTTTTGGCCTTCCGTCAATGTACAACATGTATATTGGACCATGCAAAACCAATATTTGTAGGTGTAACAGGGTCCAACATAATCCATCAATTCTATACATCTATCGTAACTGACGTTTATTCCATCCCTCCAAAGAAACCCCAAACCATGTAATGACGATGCTGCAATTCGATATATCCTCTCGTTCATACAAAAAACTGTGTTTAGTTGAGAAATATCCTTGGGTGCCCATTTTTTCACTAGATGTTTGTACCTCAAGGGAACCTTGATGTATCATATTGTCTCATCATCATAGGAACATGACCCCCCTTCAACGAGAAAAAATTTCATGCATTTATGGAATTTTCTTCTGATATTTTGACATCTAGTTGATATAACCCTTGTAGACCTACTAGGTGTCTCACTTTCATCTACTCTTACTGAAATCCCCTCGCTCAAGGAAGAAAGATCTGAAAAATACTTGTTTGGTTCTACCTGCACCATGGGAAAAAAGTTCAGACAAGACCTTGTTGGGTATGCATAATTCATATTAGAGAATTACAAGCCATTAAGGCATGCATTTTCCACTATCACCATACCTAGTTAGCAATTCTCCCTGAAGATTGAAAATACATATGTTGATTAGTAAGGAATTTTTTCCTTCAATTGAATTGCATGTTCAAAAGTGGAAAAAATGGCCAAAAAATAATTGAAGTTAATAAATAGTGCAAGAAAAAATACTAAATAACACTCCCTGTTGTCACCTAGTAACAAACTAAATCCCTTTCATTTAAACTATTGGGAACAAAAATGATTAGATGATGTGTTCTTATGGTGTTGGATTATAACTTTGTGTGGGAAAAGACCATAGAACCCTGTAGGGACTCTACCCTTTGAATGCATTGAATATTGGGTGTGCTTACTGGAATGAGACTTAATTCTTGGTTCCTAGTAAACTTAGTCTGAATATGTATTATATTTGTATTTTATTCCTTCCATTTACAAGAAAGTTCCAAAACACCACAATGAATACATACACACATAAACACCACTACTTGGTCAATACATTCAAGCATAAGAACTCTAAAACCCACCACTTCACATAATCACTGTTGGCCACTTTTCCTAACTCACGAGACCCAGGTTATGCGAATTCCATCAACCGAACAGACCCAAGATACCGACTTGACAGAGCAAGCCCCATCAGCAACACCTACGAAGAAGGATCAGTCTCCCCCGANAGACCCAGGTTATGCGAATTCCATCAACCGAACAGACCCAAGATACCGACTTGACAGAGCAAGCCCCATCAGCAACACCTACGAAGAAGGATCAGTCTCACCCGAGCTATCTCTTCGATGGGTAACCGCCGAAACCATGTTTCCGTGATTATCGAGGGATTATAGTCCCTTGGCTCATAGCCAAGGATCTCAATGAAGGAAACGGGATGGCTAGACAGAGAAGTCAGTCTTGCATGATCGAGCACAAATACATGTCATCGGCGCAACTTGTCCTTTCTTTCCCCCTCGCAACTGGCGCAACCTGTGTGATGTAGCTGACTCATACCAACAGACCTACGAATAAACTCGTAACTCAATACAGAATTGCACATGTCGATATATACATGTACATTTCAATGATGCCTTTCCAACATTCGTCTACTAATTACAAGATAACATCATCCAGCTAAGCAACATTTAGCATTATATAGGAAGAAATTAACAACCATCCACATAAACATTCACCACATCAATCATCCATTCAAACACAATAGATAACGTGGAAACCCATCTGGTAAAAACCAACAAGGTGCTCTTCATCTGGCATGAGAAAAAGGTATAGCACCTTGCAGTCTATAGGATACAGACTGATCTTAAGATATGTCTCTGTGACTTGGACTTATGGTTCTCATGCTCTCTAGGTTTCTCTTCTACCCTACCTCTACTCCTAGCGGTCTATGCACACAGTAGCCATATCTATGGCTCAACAACCCCTATCATTACCAGACTCTTCCCGAGTCTTCATTTCCTCTGATCTCTACAACATTCCAGCAAAAATGGCATCCTTCACCATGGATTACCACTAAAAAAATGATCAATTACTGGAAAACTGACCTAAACATAGTTATGACTAACTAAAAATAGTCACAACCAACCACCCTATCCTTAATTACGACTAGCAAAAAGAAACCTTCTAACTATTGAATCCCTCTTATTTATACTATTTTACATGACCAAACAGGGTCAATTGCATACAGACAGTCTGTTAACTATCACCATCAGCCGCCCCTCAGGCTACAACTGTGGTGATCATGACTTGACACGAGGCACCATCATCTTGACTTACAAATATCCCCTCATATGTGTGTATCTATAGGCTTACGCCACCTTAAAATGACCATGATATGGGTTCTGCACCTGTCTCTTTCTAGACATTTACCACTTGCACGCTCCCGCACTTACCTTTCCTTCGTCGCACACCTCTACATTTTGCCTGCGCGGGTCCTTTACTTCCTTCGCAATATTCCTTTGTTTCTGTCGCCCGCACGGCATGCCTTATTTTCTTGCGCATGAGCTTCTTCCTTTTGCTCCTTTCCTATGCCAACATGCCCCTAACAATCACATGTGTCTCGTCCCAAGCCACTAGGCAAGGGGCATATGAGGAGGCGCGATCTGCGCGACAGCCTTTGCAAATTTTTTTTCATCTTCTCCTGCCTCCTAGTTTGCGCACCTTGTTCCTTATGTGTTTTTTTTTTTGTTTTTGTTTTTTTTGGGTGGTGTTTCCTATACTACAGCTGCATCCTATACTTAAAAAAAAAATTAGATATCGAGGCTTAGTGTTATACCATTTCTTATTCATCCTCTTCTGAGAAGTTTATGTCCATAGTTTTTTCCTGTGCATGCTCTGGGCATTCTTGATGGCATTCTTCTTGCTCCTCTTCATCTTCCTATCTTCCTTCATATTCCTTTACCTCTTTGTCTCTTTTCTCTTTCTTTATTTCCTCTTCGTTCACATTCTCAGGTGCATCTTCGGGTGCAGACTATTCTGCACCTCCAACCTTCTATTGGAATTGGGACAAAATGGGAGTAAGTTGTTCTATCTCCCATCAAAATTCATTCTCCTACTGCTTGAGCTCCTGCACTCTGTCGTTGCTAGGGTGTTCCAACGAGGTATTGGCCAGTGCCTGAGCGAACACGTGGATTCACTACTTGTTACACTGAAATCTTGCACTCTTGATCCATGTGTCATCCCTTTGACTAATCCCCAAGTTTCTCTTTGCTAAATATGACTGATATTAAATATTTTCCTACTTTTTTCCCTCTTTAGGAATGTTGGCTCTCTTGTCCTTCATGCTAGGAGCACTAATGATGCGTTTTCCCTTTTTCTAGGTGCACTGGCGCCGACATTCTGTCTCCCGGTACTAGGAGCACCGACGACGCTTTTTCCCTTTTTGCTAAGTGCGTCGGTGGCATTTTGAGGGAAAAAAATGAATATTTGAGACTCTTCTCGAAGGTGGATGAGGTGGATTTATATCCCTATTATTTAGGTGAGGTGGAATTTCAGTTCCTAACCTATAGGGAAGATCCCTTAGAATACTCCTCCTAATCCTCAACCTATTCTATCCCTTTAGACTTATAAATTAAACCCTCTCTCCATTTGGAAGAGAGGAAGGACTATGGTACTCTTATGCTGCTGGAATTTCTAGGTGGATTACTATCTTGCTTTGGAGGCTTTAGCTTGGATTTTTGGATGGAATATTGCGGCATTAAGGCTAGGTTGTGATGTTCCTTCTCATTGTAATTCTAGGTATCTCTTTGATTACATTAATAAAAATCTATTTCCATAAACATTGTTGTGTTAATAATGTTTATAGCTTTCTTCCTTAATTGTTAGCTTAGATCAATTATATGTTTGGATATACATATGTTGTTTGCTTGTTTCCACATGCTTTACAGGGTTTTGCAACTGTAGATCTAAAGATTCTGGAGCTTGGATCAACAAAGAGAGAAGAGGATCTGCGAATATCAGGTAAGTGATCTATCTGTGTCTTTTCATTTCCAGAAAGTAGATTGTATTATGTATTTGATTTGTTCTAGATCCACTTGGACTAGGGAGATCTTGATTGATTTCGATTGATTAGATTTATCTGAAAACAAATTTGGTGACTCTGTTGGGGAATCTTCAGATCTACAGCTGCAAAACCCTATAAAGCACGTGGAAACAAGCAAACAACATATGCATATCCAAACATATAATTGATCTAAGATAACAGTTAAGGAAGAAGAACACTAAGAAGAAGGTCATCACTCCAACCTCTTATCTTCATGTTGGAAGCCCACCAACCACTGGTCATCATGCTGGGAGTATTGATGTACCTATTTTCGGCACCCATAAATCTAAGTTCTCTTGTAGACTTTGTAAGGGTGATCACCTTCTCAAGGACTATCCTGGTCTTTCCCTAGTGTTAGAAGTGTGGTCTAAACATCCAGTGTCATCAATCTCTGATCATCATTGTGATGATGCCCCGTCAACTCATGACTCTTTGGTTAAAATTAAAAAATGAAAGGTTAGATATCCTTGCTTTCTATGTAAGGATATGCACTACACTTACCTTTGTCCCCGCATGAATGAATCTTCAAAGTTGTTGGAATATATTACTATTCCTTAGCAACAGCCTCCAACCGGTTATCATAAGTTGTCCCTTGTCATCCCATTGGTTAATCAAGTGGTCGATCCAAGTTCATCCTTGGTCATCCCACTCTTCTATTGAAGAGTGAAGTTGAAGTGGTCAATCCAAGTCCATCCTTGGTTGATCCCACTCTTCCTTTGGAGAGTGAAATTAAAGTGGTCGAGTTGATGTCATCTCCATCCAATCCCATTCCTTTGTTAGAAAGTCTTAAGATTGAAGTAGTCTCTTCGACACAGTTTTCATCTTCTCCCTCTCTTCTAGTTGATAGTGAAAACCATTTTGCTGAAGTTTTCGTAATTAGTTCTGATTGTTCTATGCAAGAAGAATTTTTGTCTCTTTCAAATGAATCCTCTCCAAGTAGTGAGGTTATTTCCTTTGACTGGAGTAACCTAATAGAATATCATCTTCATTCGAGTGGTCCTTTCCAGATAGATGTGCGAGTTACCCCTAAGAGTATACTTCGCACTATCGTTGATGAAGGGGCTTCTGTTAGCATTCTATCCTCTACTTCTTGGAAATCCATAGGTTCTCCACTTGTGCTAGCTACCGATCAGATACTAGCTTTTAATCAAAGACCTACAACACCTTTAGGAATCCTTTCTCAGTTTCCTATCACTTTGGAAGGAAAAACCGTCTGTATTGATGTTATGGTAGTCCAAGGTCCCTTAGATTTTAATCTGCTCCTTGGGTGTGATTATGTTTATGTGATGAAATTTGTAGCGTCCACGCTCTTTCGAGTGATGTATTTTCCCCATGATGGGAATATTGTGACCATTGATCAGCTTTCCTTCGTTAAACCTTATTATCATGTGAATCCTAGTCATCAGACTTCTCTGAATGTCCTGCATGTTCTTGTGGCTCTTTCCTCTTCTAGTTAGCTTATTCCCATCATAGGTAAAATGGGGGGCATGGATCCAGCCTCTGCACATCATACTGGAGTTAATTCACTAGTTTCTTATCTAAGGGGGCAACCCACCAACTTCTGGACATCATGTTGGCTTAGAACTTGCTGTGAGCATAGTTCCATTTCTGTGTCAAGCTCATTAAAAAATGAAATAGGCGTTGTGAGCATAGTTCCTATTCTATGTCAAGCTCATTAAAAAATGAAATAGATTCTTACGAGCATAGTTCCCTTTCTGTGTCAAGCTCATTAAAAATGAATCAGATGCTTGTGAGCATAGTTCCCTTTCTGTGTCAAGCTCATTGAAAAATGAAACAGATGTCCTCAAGCATAGTTACTTTCTGTTTCAAGCTTGTGTAAAAATGAAACAGGTCTCCTCAAGCATAGTTACTTTCTGTTTCAAGCTTGCCGAAAAATGAAACAGGTCCCCACAAGCATAGTTATTCTCTATTTGAAGCTTGTGTAAAAATGAAATAGACCACCTTGAGCAGTGTTTATTCTTGGTTTCAAGCTTGTTAAAAAATAAAACTAACCTTGAGTAGAGTTTCTTTTTCATGTCAAGCTCATTAAAAAATGAAACGGATTCTTCCATTGTGTCAAGACTCAATGAATCTTGGGGGGAATGTACCTCTATCTCTTTATTATTGTTAATTTACTTGACAGTTATACTAGGGGAAAGTACCAACCACTGGACATCATGTTGGGAAATCACCCATCAATGGGAGTCATTTTGAGCATACTTTCTTTAGTTTCAATCTCGCTAAACCATGAAATGACCCTTTTGAGCATAGTTCATTTTCTATTTCAAGCTCGTTAAAAAATGAAGTAGGTTTCCTTAAGCATAGTTTACCTTTTGGTTTCAATCTTGCATAAAAATCAAACCATGTTTTGAGCATAGTTTTTATTCTCTTACAAGCTCGTTAAAAAATAAAGTAGACATCCTGAGCATTCTTTCAACAGATCTTCAAGCTCGTTAAAAACAGTAAGATGGTGTGGAGCTTACTTTTCATTTTTCGTGCTCTGGTTAAAACATGAAAACTAGTTTGAGCTTACTTTATCACTTTTTTGTGCTCTAGATTCAAACATGAAAAGGGTTTCGAGTGCCTTTTATACCTTAGGTGTGCTCGTTAAAAACTCAGTGAAGAGGTATCGAGTATAGTTTTACTATTTTTCAGACTCGTTAAAATTGGATTTTGAAAAAAGAACCCGTTCGGGAGTTATATTTAAGCTCTTTTCAGTCTCCTTAAAAACACAAAAAGATTTTCAAGTGAACTTGTTACGTTCACGCTTGTAAAAGTATCAGAACGGTCGACTAGTTGGTGGCAGGTTATCTCTTTTTCAGACCGACTAGCCTTATTTATGAAAAAGGACCTTTTGGAATCTTCTTAGTCATTTCAACTCTTTAAACATGAAACGACAAATGATTTTACTTTCACCAGACTCGTAAAATCAAACGATGAAGGACCCTTTTCTGGGAATGAACCCCTCCTTTCTCAAGTTCATAAAACATATGAGATTGGCATCATCTGAAGGATGAGCTATATCAAGAGTTTATTACCCTTTTCCATCTTATTAAAAATCAAAGAGGCACTCATCAATCATGATGGGGAAATCAAGGAAAGAGTTTGTATTTTTTTATGGTAGTACATAGTCACTCTTGAACATGGCACTCATTTGCATATGCATTCAACACTTGGGTAATCCCTTTGTCATCGAGTCCTACTAATTCCTAGAGTCTTCTTACTCCTTTGAGTTGTCCAAGAATACTCTCATTGTCACTTGCATTGGGGTATTGGTATCATTCTCATGTCAATACTGCCAAGTCATGCCATGCCCATGTTCAACAGAAGTTTAGTCATTTATGCACTGTTTGTAGTCAATTTACCTTCTATCATGTTGGTCATCCCTGAGTCAGTTTCATACATCACTCTACTGTCTATTTTACTCCAAAACATATTTGATCATGTTTCGTGTCGATGATGGGGGATTCATCATGGCCCTCCTTTGATGAGTCTATTCCTGTTGACTTCAACTCCTCATCCAAGAACTAGACTTAGAAACCAAGACAAGTACCTTGGGCCTGCATGCCTTAATGGTAGGCTACCATGCTTTCAACATGATTTTACATCATTGACTCTTGATTGAAATATCTCATCGAGTGTTCAAATCCAAGTCCTTTATTCACATTCGATAGGATGTACTGAGATACCTTGGGAATCATTTTCATCAATGGTGATTTCCATTGCACTTGTTAATAGTTTACATCATTGACTGGTAATCAAGGGGTTTATACCATGTTCATCAATGTCAAGACATTGTAATCACATGGTTAGATTCGTATCAATGTGGGTTCAGCTTGAAGACCCTAGGTTGTCAGATATCTCACCAAGGTTGTGATGGATTTTGTTTTGAGTCATATTACACGGATCCACTTTTGTATTAGTCATGGCTATGTTATCATCTCATCATGGATCTATGCTTGTGTCTATTAGCCATGATTGTGTTCATTCGGTCTCTACTACCATGGATCTGCATTGTATTGGTTGGAAACCATGTTATGAGTCATATGAGATTTGAGTCAGTTGTACTACAGTAGATTCCAGCCAACATCCTTGCCTTATATTTCTTCACTTTACAAAGAATTCACCTATCACATTCCTCTAACTTCATGCTTTGGGGGGCATTCTGTTAAACCAAAATCTCACACTCTTAAGCCATGTGTCAACCCTTTGCCTAATCCCCAAGTTTCTCTCTGCTAAAGTTGACTAGGATTGAATATTTTCCTGCTTTTTTCCCTCTTTAGGAAGGTCGGTGCTCTTTTCTTTCATGCTAGGAGCATCGACGACATTTTTTCCCTTTTTGCTAGGTGCGGTGGTGTCAGCGCTCTATCTCCTACTACTAGGAGCACCGACGGTGCTTTTTTCCTTTTTGCTAAGTGCGTCGGTGGCATTTTGAGGGAAAAAAATGAAGATTCGAGACCCTTCTTAAAGGTGGATGAGGTGGATGTCTATCCTTATTATTTAGGTGAGGTGGAATTTTGGTTCCTAACCTATAGGGAAGACCCCTTATACTCCTCCTCCTAATCCTTAACCTATTCTATCCCTTTAGCCTTATAAATTAAACCCTCTCTCCATTTGGAAGAGAGGAAGGCCTATGGTACTCTTATGCTGGTGGAATTTGTAGGTGGCTTTGGCTTGGATTTTTGGATGGAATATTGCAGCGTTAAGGCTAGGTTGTGATGTTCCTTCTCATTGTAATTCTATGTATCTCCTTGATTACATTAATACAAATCTCTTTCCATAAACGTTGTTGTGTTAATAATGTTTATAGCTTTCTTCCTTAACTTTTAGCTTAGATCAATTATATGTTTGGATACGCATATGTTGTTTGCTTGTTTTCACATTCTTTTACAGGGTTTTGCAGCTATAGATCTAAAGATTATGGAGCTTGGATTAACAAAGAGAGAAGAGGATCTACGAATATCAGGTAAGTGATCTATCTGTGTCTTTGCATTTTCATTTGATCTAGGAAAGTAGATTGTATTTTGTATTTGATTTGTTCTATATCCACTTGGACTAGGGAGATCTAGCTTGATTCTGATTGAGTAGATTTATCCGATAACACTACTGGACAGGCTGAATTATCCCTATCACCCTTTCAGCTCCGGCTTGTTTCTCATCCATCTCCTTGTTGCGCATGCTTTCCTAGTCACACAGAGCTCTTGCCTTATCCAGGAGCTACTTGAGCTCAGTACCTTTGGAAATTATTTCCTTAGTTGGTAGCTTCTTAATTTCTTCCTTCACTGCCAATATCTGTAGGTCTTCTTGCCACGCTTGTTTAGTAAGTTGTTCTGCAGTCTCATCGTCAATGAGTTGTTCCCATGTCATGGCAATTTCTTCCACCATTTCTGTGCATATGTTCTCGGCTTCCCTAAGCCACAAAACATCTTGATTTGTCGATTCTTGCTTTTGCTGTAGCACTTCATGGGGCGTGCTTAGTTGTTGGTTGGTTTTCATTTCCTGAACCTATTTCTTTAGGTATGTGGCTAGTTTGGATAGCTGCCTCAGCTGGTGCAGAGGTTCTTCCTTGGCTTCTTTCTCCTCTTTTGACAGTTGTGTGACTGCCTCCTTTATAGCTTGTTATAATGAAGCCTTCTTTTGGGCTTGGGATTCTAGTTCTTCCTACTGGTGCTTGATAACTTGCTTGCACTCCTTTTCTTTCCTAGTTGCCTTGGATTTCTGATATGCAACCGCATTTTCCCAGATTTTGACTTCTGTGGCAGCGGCATGTTGAATGGAATATATCTGTGGCAACGTTAGGTTAGAGAAATCCAAAATCAATGTGTCCAAGCTATGGACACTTACCTCTTTTTCTGCTTCTTATATAGAAAATTCCTGTACGAGAATTTGTATTCTTAATGGTGGGAGCAGCACTGGTGTCACCAGAGTGTCTGATGGGTCTACACCATAGGTTTTAGCCTGCATGGCGTCGCACACTTCTACGACAGTTTTGGCAAGCCGATTAACTTTTGTAGTGATGGAAGTCATCTAGTTGGTTTTTCGGCTTGTGAGGTTACCCAAATTTTTCTTGGCTACTTCGATGATTGCATCACTGAGAAGGGTAAGATCCTCATCTGCTATGCCCATTACTTGGGATTGGTTATCCTTCTTCTTATTCCTATGTGAGATGTCGAAGGCCTCTTCATCTTCCTCCATGGGCTCTTTACCTTTCCTCTTCCTATTTCTTTCGATACACACCTACTCTTCAGTAGGGGGGTTTTCTTCACCGTTATTGGGTGGGTCTCTCTCTTCTTCTTCTTCTTCTTCTTGGGAGTCATCTTGATGCTCCTAGGTATCAGTATTGGCGTGGTCCTGTAGTGGGTTCTCAAAGTTTTGTAGTGTAATCTGTGGCACTAGTGGCATTTCATCATGTTGTGATGGTTTCCCTGTTATTTGACATTTATCACAATCACGACAGTATTTTCTTGTATCCATATGTATAGTTGACCACTAGAGTCCATCTTGCAAAATCTTGTGCACCATTGATTTCTTGGTGTAGTGTCCTCCTGAAACACCTGCATGCACTTCAACCAATACCCAATTTCCTTTCGTGATCAAAGACACATATGCACAGTATTTCATTTGGTCCCAACTTATACAGTTGTCCCATAATTAGTGTGTAGTCTGAGGCCTTGAAAACTAGTTGTTTCTTTTTCCATGTCGAATAACCTTTAGGTGCATAGACTATATTCAATAAGTGTATAATAGCATCAAATTATTTATCAACAACATCGATAGCAAATAACTAAACATCCGGTAGATTATCCTCTAGACTGGTGGGTTCCTCCCCACTTTCAATGTGCGACAAGTGGTCAGGCCCAACATTTAGTCGACTTGGCTTCACAATGACTTCAAAGTCAAATTCTTGAAATAGGAGGAGCCACCGATAGATCTTCCCCCCCAACACTGTCTTATTGACCAGGTACTTCAATGCAGAATGATCAATGAACATTTTGAAGTGTCCACCCAATAGATAATGTCTAAACGTTTGTAGTGCATAGACAATGGAAAGCCCTTCTTTTTCAGTTGTGGTGTAGTTTTTCTCTATCATTAATAGTTTCTTGCTTGCAAATGCAATTGAGTGGTCAATTGCACCCTCTCCTGGTTGGGTTAATACTATACTGAGCACAATTGATTATCCATCAACATGTACATGGAACTCCTTTTTCCAATCTGGGAATATTAGTATTGGTGCGGTAGCCATTTTGTTCTTTAGCTTATCCAAACTCTCCTGGTAGTCTTCATTCCACTCAAATTTGGCATCCTTCTTCAACAGTTTCTCCATTGGGGAAGTTATCTCCATGTATCCTCTGATAAAGTTTTGATAATATCCAGTATGTCCCAGTGTGGATCTGAGTTGTGTGACCGATGTAGGCGAAGGAAAGTCTAGAATAATTTCCAACTTCACGGTATCGACCAAGATCTCGTCATGGCATACCACATGGATTATAAGTACACCAAATGGTGCACAAAATATACATTTTCTCAAATTTAGCACAATTTGATACTGGTGACACCTTTCCAACATCACGCACAGATTCTCAATATGGTCTCTTACTAGAACAAAGACCTTCGAGTCATCAAAATATACTTCAAGAAACTTATGAATGAAATCTTTAAAAGCAGAAACTACTATTCTAGAAAAAATAGCAAGGGCATTTTTAAGGCCAAAGGGCATTACCGTGTATTGGTAGCATCCCCATTCTATTACAAAGGTTTTTTTTGTGGTAGTCCTCTTGTGCAATTATGACTTGATGGTAGCCCAAGAATCCGTCTATGAACGAGTACATTTCTTGTTTGCCAATGCTTTCCAAGACTTCATCTATAAAGGGTGTTGGGAATAGATCATGTAAGTAGGCATCATTTAGCTTCCTAAGGTCGACACAGATTCTGACCTCGCCTATGGCCTTTTTGTCCTGGAACACTATAGGGCTTATCCACTCTGACTCTTCAATAGGTTCAATGATTCCTGCTTCCAGCATGCGATCTAGTTCTACTTTCACTTTTTCTTTATAGCGTGGATTTAGTCTATACCGGCTCTGTTTTACCTATCTAGTGTCAGGTTTGAGCTGAATTTTCATTTCACCCAAATCTCCTACTATGCCCTTCATTTCCCTGAAGTTCGGTAGGAATAGGTCTTGGAACTCATGTAATAGATCAATGATTTTGGCTACTGTCTCTTCGTCCCAATAGTCTCCAATGTTAGCAAATTTCATATTTTCCTCTGATCCAATGTTAACTTTCTTGATCTTTAGCGGCTTGATAAACTGCTCATTGGAAATTCCGCTTCCTTCTACTTTCCACGATCCTTCTGACTCTGGAGTATTGATGTTAGTCGGATCATCCTTTGGGTCTCCGGAGAGGTTATAGCAGGTCATCCAATGCTGAACTATATCACAACACGGGTTGGAATGCGTAATGCAAGGCTGAGAATATGCAACCTCCAACAGGATCTCAGTGAATATCTTCTTCTTAATAGTCTTCAACGCAATATCAATTGTTGGTTTCTCGTCTGTGAACTAGAATGTGTATGTTAATTTTTTTGCAACCTTTTCCCATTCCCATGTTTCTTGGCATAGCTCCATAGATGCATACCAGCCTCTGGGTGTCGTTTTGAAGGTATGGATGAAATGGTGAACCCACTCTTGACATGGGTAGTTTGAGAACGTTGCGGAACACTTCTCTAAGTGTTCAACATGGTCTGATAACCCTATATATCTTTGTGTCATAGTTGTGACCCCATCTCCAAACCTTACTTCCAATAGTTGTCTGCACTACGGCCATCTAGTTATTGAACTTTTGTGTGTACCCCACCATCGTGCGGGTGTGGCTTTTAGCGCAAATTCTAGTGTAGATATTTGCTACAGCTCTGTTACCAATTCCTCAAACTCGGTTAAGAATGTTTCCAAGTTAGGAAGTCCTTCATATGTGGGTAGAAGCCGTGACTAGGTTCCCATTCACCGGACAGACTTAGTTATCCTAGCACATGTCCTCATGGATACTTCATGTAATCGGTTCTACCAGTTCTCAAGTGCCTCCCCTAAGTTCGATATGCATGAACTCGAGCATATCCAACTCAGGTTACCATCCATAGTAGGATTGATGTAATCCTCCTTAAGGGCAGTGACATTATAGATGTTGTCGAGGTGATCACCTTGCCCCTTTTTGAACACCGATTCAACGTATCTCTGTCCTTCTAGTGGGTCGAGGGGCACAACCACCCTCATCTCATCATCCTCAAATGATTGGGTCCTTCTTTTGAAGTTTATGATAGTTTGATTTTCCATTGCCCAATTAATTCCTAGCAGCGTGAGATATGGGTTAGTATCATCTACTATATTGATGACCTCGAAGTCCGCAAAAGTGCGCAATCCTTCAATATCCACTTGGACCTTTTCTTGATTAGCAAGTCTTAATTGAATTATGGACCATTCTAGGGGTGGATTTCCCATTATTTCCCATGTTTGGTGTGTTAGAGTGTTAACATTGGATTATAGGTCAAGGATGATATAGTCCATGTCGTAATCACCGATTTGTGCTGACATCCTGAGCTCACGTCCTGTTTTGAACTTCATCTTGACACTGTTAACCTTCCTTACTGGCGGGTCTTTCTCTGGAAGTGTTTCGATAAGCGCTCCCAACTCTGCAAGTGCATCCTTGTCCTAAATTAGTGCCAAACAACTTGACAGAAATGGTTTGAGCTTACTAACCTTATCTGTACTCTTGTTCACAGTCTGTTGTTCGAATATCTTTTGGAATCTTTCAAGCATATATTTTACTTGGCCTAAAGTGGATGGTTGTTCTGTTCCTATGAAATATGGATGTACATCCATGAACATATGCTTCTGTTCTTGAATATTAATCGATGCCTTCTTCTACGCGGCAAGTCACACCTGCAGTTGCACTTGTGTCGCAGGTTATGTCTATGTAGCTTGGTATGCACCCATCGTAGCACCTCCCCTTGTTACCACTGCTACATTTGGTTCTTGTGGTTCGACGACTATCATTTGTATGTTGACATTAGCATTCAGGTTGGGAGAATTCGGTATAGGATTTGGTGCCGGGTTTAGTGCTAGGTTAGCTGGTCCAACCATGCGGGCCTACCATCAAGTGATGAATTGCGGATATTGCTCCACATTGTGCTCTTGTCTGCAATATGAGAAAGTCTTCATAGGTTCAGGGTAGTCTCTAACATAATGGCCCTATACTCGACAATTGTAGCATACCATTGGCCCTCTTCCTCAGCCAAATCCTCCTCCTCCTCAGCACCTGTAATTGCCACCCCCCTTAGTTGAATTTGAGGTGGTTGCGGCAGTTATTGTGGTTACTAATACTACTGTTGATACAGGTTATATGGGGCCATATTCTGAAACTATGATGCCATGCTGGAGCAGGGTCCCGCAGCTACAGGAAAAGCTACTATTTTTGGTAGAAGATGGACAATTTTTGGAGGAAAGACAGTTTTGGCGATGCGATAAAGGTACGACGCCGTAGCGCATTTCCTGCCACAGAACGCGGGCCAAAAATCGTAACGGTTGGAACAAGAAAATCAAAGGGAAATAGTACTTGAAGCGGCCGAGAAGAGAGCTCAACCACTACATTTAAGGAAGCGGTGATGATAGGAGGGCTTAGCTACCCTCATAAATGGAGAAGGAGCAATGGGCCGAGGTATTAAAGACAAAGGACAGAAGGGGAGCGACTGAGGAAGCAGCACCCATACCCGCGAGCAGCGTTGGAAAGTACGAAAGAGTGCAGGAAGCTATGGTGTGACCAGTAAGTGGTAGTTCAAAGTATAGGAAGGCTGACTATCACAATTAGGGTTTTGGGTTACTGTTGGGAAAGGCCCATAGTTTTGTATCACGGTGAGACCTTCGGGCCACCTATTTAAGCATGCATTTTTTATTATGAAAGGTTAGAAAATTAGTCAGTCAGTTAGTAGGTTGGTTGGGTTGCTACTAGTTGTCATCAGTAGTGTAAGATATTGAGGAAGAGTCGAGCTCTGGTTCTGTTATTAAGTCTATAGTTATCTTACTATAACCAGCGGCCGACTCCTTGAGCATGAATGTAACAATCAGCAGGGATTGAGAGAGAGAGAGAGAGCAAGAGTATATTGTAAGAAGAAAGCAATATAGGAAGAGAAGATATCTAAGAGAGAAGGGCTCCCGGTTATGTGCATGGAGTTTCCCAAAATATCTCAAGCTGCATAAGAGGTTGCAGCGGAACTGTGTTACTCTCTCAAGATATAATATCAACACAGTTCACGTGGACGTATCTTCCTCCTTGGAAGTGAACCACATACATCCGTGTGTTGTGCGACTGTTTCATGTGATTGTGCTCTACTTATTCGCCATCTGTTATCTGTTACATGAATTTTGCTTATCAGTTAATGAATGTATGTATGCTATCCTTCAGTTTATAGTAACATAGAAGGTTAAATGCAAGTTGAATGTGTCGAGTATTCTTTATATGAGTTTATCAGTGCTTGATTCACGACAGTAGAAGCTACTGTGTTAAGTGACTTATGTATATTTAGTTCAGCGAGTTGAGTGTAAAAGCTGTTAAGCATGTTAAACTGTAGAAGCTTAAGTGAGGTTTTTTAACACCTTAATGAAGGTTAACTGAGCTATTATACCTAGAAAGGAAGCCTCTGGACCTTAGAGTTGATGAGTATTGAGTCTTACTATAGGAAATATCGTAGCATAGAAAGGGCGATATCGCACTGTCGGGGGATCTACGGTGTGAGATATCGCAGGTTAAGAGTTGAGCAGAAGGGAAGGTTTGCGCAGCACCCTAGAAGGTGCGACACAATAAGAGTCAGTCCTATAGCAGAGTCAGCTAACAACCCTTGCTGAGAGACCCCATTGGTTAAGTAGAGTCAAGAGGACCTAGGATACTACAGAACCTGGTTGAGGAAACGTGATTCTTCAGCCACCCCATCTCCACTTTGGGTGAGACCTCAGGCCATTTTTCGGTCTATCACCGAAAGGGCCAGTGAGCTAGGGGTTTTGCTGGTACAATAAAGTAAACTCGGGTCTACCCAGAAGAAGACCAACAAATGGTTTCGATACCGGTTTTGAACAAATTGAAGAGCTAATGTTCTGTTTGCATCCTACTAAAGAAGAACTTAACCAGTGGGTTGAGTCTAAGGAAATAGAATTTGTTGAGAAAGAAAGCAAGAGTCCTAGGCTGAGTACAGAGGACTGGTTACAGAAACATATCTTCACAGACCTGCATGAGATATTTTTTGCGACCCACGCAAATGAGTTGTACGATTGGTTATCAAAATTGACTGATAAGCATGTATTCAAGAAGAAAAGAAACATTGTCTTGACACCAGAGCTGATTCACACCGTGAAGAGTGTAGATAATCCCATTTCATGGGAAGTAGATTTATGGCTTGCGAGTTTGCTGGAAGGTTTCATTATAGAGTTTGCAGTTGATCAAAGAAAGAGTTTCAGTGAAGCAGAGAGGTACTTCTTCAAGGGATATCGTGGTAAGTACTTGAACTCTTTAAATTTGTCCATTAAGATGTTATTGTATGAAAAAGGAGTACTGGATATATTCTCAGATGAATAAGTTAAGTAAGTGTAATGTCACAAGAGTTTGAGAGTGACTCTGAAGAAATTGTATGTACACGTAGCGGTAAAAGATATAAAGTAGATTTCAGATCTTCCTTCTTTGAGGACATTTCAAACAGTACTAGAGAATAGAGTCAAAGTAATAGAGAAAGAATAGCAGGGGGTATCCCTTACCACCCTTATACCCCATAGAAACCAACCGGGACTTAGAATAATCCCGCAGGAACTCCATCTAGTAGTTCACACACAGTACATACTACCTCTACACCATCTACATTTACACCGCCAAGTGGTAGTAATACAGCAAATCAGAATCCACCTCGTAGAAACAGAATGGGGGATGACATGAAATTACCTACCTTTAGGGGTATAGGGGCAGAAGACCCAGAATAGCATTGGTTCCTATGTGAAGCTGTATGGACCATTAAATAGATCCAGGATGACAATACTAAGCTTGTCCAGTTGGCCACTACACTTAGAGAAAGAGCTTTAACATGGTATATGAAGTATACATCAACGCAGAACAGAACACTCAGAGAGGTTAGGACCGCAATGATTAAGGAATTTAAGAAACCCAAGTCTGATTCACAATGTATCACAGAACTTAAAGACATCAAACAGTTACCCACATATTCAGTATGGGATTTTGATCAGAAATTTAAATCTCTTATAGACCAAGTTATTTTTGAGTTTGCGTCGGAGCAGCATAAGGAATGGTTCATCGCAGCACTGCTCCCTCATATCAGACTTCCACTAATGCAACAGAAACTCCATACGCAGGATGACGCATTGGAGATGGTAATGAAACTAGAGGCTTCACCTCTAGCTGAGATTAGTGCAGGTATGAAAAACTTACAGAATCAGTTAGCCAATCTCACTCTACAGCTACATGAGATTAAGTAAGGAAAAGAGGTTGAACAAGAATTGTGGTGTACAAAGTGTAAAGGAAATGTCCATACCAAAGATAATTGTCCAGTAATTGTTGAGTACCTAGCAAGTGGGGCTCCTAACCCCTTAGTACAAAATCAAGGGCCATGGTGTGAAATCTGTAGAACAAGAGGACATAGACCACATGAATTCCCTTTACTTCAGAAGTATGTACAAACTCCTAAGAATTTATACTGTAACTTCTATAAGTTAGTAAGACATGATGAAAATAATTGCAGAGCTTATGATCTCATGATAGAAAGAAAACATGACTTCTACAGAGTCCAGTCAGAGACACCAGGACCAACAGCATGTCCACAGCATGAACCGACTCATGATGGTCATGGTGGAGGATTCAGTGGAAGAGGCCGTGGTGGAGGCTTTAGCCATGGCTGTGGACCGATTGTTTGTTACAATTGTGGATCCATAGGACATTATGCTAGGGATTGTCAAAACCCTACTACAACATGTAAGTATTGCAAGTCCTATGATCATACTATAGAAGAATGTCCTATCTTGATAGCCAATATTAAGGATCCTAAGACAGCAGTCAACCAGAATATTAAGCTTATTGTTGCTGAGCAGAAAGAACCAGAACCAAAGTCAATGTTGTGACTCGTAGTGGTGCTTCTACTAGTAGGACATCGCAGGACGCCGAAAAGAATACAGGTCCGAAGTGGGTGTGTAAAGCCACTGATAAATCTACACCACTGGACCTGCAGAAGAACAAAGAAACATTTCAGCAAGCTAAAACTTTCTTTACTGACCCTACACCATCAGGATCGTAGATATTGCCTCATAGGGGTATACCACAACAAAAACCTTGTGGCATTAGTCCTGTGCAGATATCGCAGGCTACCACATCTGGAAGGTGTGGAGAGAATGAGTTGACAGGAAGTGTACAATCCTTCCTGCGGAGATGCTTGAAACTCGTAAGAAATGAGAAATCCATAGAAGAGCTTCAATGCATCATAGATCAGTATCAGCAGCCTTCTTCCATGAGCAGTACGCAACGTGCTTTTCATAATATTATGGGCCATACAAGAACAGGAAGAGAAATGAGACTCACAGCACAAATTGGAGAGTTTGAAATGGATGAGGTAATCCTAGATTTAGGATCAGATGTAAATGTTCTTACTAAGCAGACATGGGAACATATGGGTAGCCCTAAGTTAGCCATATCACCTATCCATCTGCGACTAGCCAATCAGCAGAGGGTATCGCCACTGGGCCGATTACCGCAAGCACTAGTTGATATTGATGGAGTTCACAGCTTTGCAGATTTTGAAGTCATAGAAATTATTGGCGATAGCAGACCATATCCATATTTATTAGGTATTGATTGGGCAATTGATAACACGGTTGTTATCGATTTGAAGAAAAGACAAATGACCTTTGAGGATAAATAGATTTGAGTCATTGCACCGTTGGATCCTTTTCAGGGTCCTCGATACATTGAACCTATCAGAGCAGAGGAAGAGGTGTGTAACATGGAGAGCCTCTATCAGATGACTGCTAACCAGAGTGATTATATCAATCCCACCACAGAAGGAAATATTAGTTGGTGATGCGACAACTCATGCGCATCGGATTCAGATGTTGGTTTAGAAAATTGGCAGAATAGACTTTATGAAGTTTCAGCTCCCAGATGTGCATTTATGACTAAGTCACTGCGATGGATTGGAACAGAGATTAAGGATATTCCATCATTTGATGGCTTAGCAGATGTCAATGAATTTTTACAGCAGTTTGAGCAGGAAATACCTCATGAGTAGAGGATGACAGTTATTGACCTTGCAGTAAGAGCCACACCTGCAAGATGGTGGCATGCACATAAAGAAAATATCGCATCATGGGATGATTTTAAGAGATTGATGGTGATCATATTTTCTAATGACAAGGAGCATTTCCAGCAGAAATATACAGGAGAAAGTGACCCCATGTCACATATTAAGATTTGTGAACAAAATTGGTCGGACATTCCAGAGGATGAATGGGTTCACCTATTCATTCACACTTTAGACACAGTCCCAAGGAATTGGTACACTGAGACAGAGTTGCGTAGAGGAACGATTACATGGCCAGTTATGATAGACAGCTTTCTACTCACTTTCACTTTTGAATCTGAGTATCCAAGCATTGATCAGGCCCTAGATATTATAAAGACTAAGATATTTGATTATTGTACCCTACCAGTGTATTCTCAGCCTGATTGGACCATCTAGTTAGAACATGCGCTAGAGTGTTACAACTTCACAGAAGAGCCAGGTGATGAGGATGAGAATCCTCGCAGTGTCAACATTCCAGAGTCAGAAGGGACTCGCGAAGTTGATGGACCAAAGCTAGAGATTCCAGCTATCACAAAGCCTATTAAGATTAAAAAGATCAATATTGGCATAGAAACAGAACCAAAGTTTGCCTCTATTGTAGACTATTGGGATGATGAAACGGTAGGACACATCGCAGATCTGTTACATGACTATCAGGACTTGTTTCCCACTAAGTTTAAGGAGTTAAAGGGAATGGTAGGAGATTTAGGAGTCATGAGGATACCTTTGAAAGAGGATGCTAGGACATTTAAGCAGTTTCCATACAAATTAAATCCTCCTTATAAAGAAAAAGTTAAAGAGGAGATCGATAAGATGCTAGCAGCAGGCATCATTCAGCCAGTAGAAGAGAGAAAATGGGTTAGTCCCATGGTTGTGCAGGAAAAGAAAACTAAAGGAGAAATCAGGATTTGTGTCGATTTGCGCAAACTCAACGACACATCGCTTCATGACCCGTTTCAGACACCTTTTACTGATGAAGTTTTAGACAATGTGGGAGGATAGGAGATCTACTCATTCACTGATGGATTTTCAGGCTATCACCAGATAAGAATCCATCCAGAGGATCGACATAAGACCACCTTTGCAATAGAATGGGGCTCATTCCAGTATATGGTAATTCCCTTTGGTCTTAAAAATGCACCAGCCATTTTTTCTAGAGTAGTAGTTGTTGTCTTTAAGGAATACATCCATAAATTCTTAGAAGTCAATTTTGATGATTGGACTATATTTGGATTAATCAAAAAGAATATAGGATATTTAAGGCTCGTGTTAGAGAAATGTAGGAAATATCAAATTTCTCTTAACTTGAAGAAATGTATATTCTGTGCACCATTTGGTATTTTGTTGGGTCATATTGTTTGTAGACAAGGCTTGATGGTAGATCCTGTAAAGATTGCCATCATTGTAAATCTCCCAGCACCCAACTTGGTCAAGCAATTGAGGACAGTGCTTGGTCATACAGGGTATTATAGAAAATTCATCGAGGGTTATGCAAAGATCACAGCACCTATGGAGAAGTTGTTAAAGAAAGAAGTGAAATTCCTATGGAATGAGGAATGCCAACAAAGTTTAGACACTCTTAAAGAGAAGATGGTTACAACACCTATCCTAGTATTTCCATATTGGAACAAGTCATTTCATGTACATGTGGATGCATCTGGCATCGCACTGGGGATTGTCTTAACACAGCCAGGAGAAGGGGGTATCGATCACCCTATCATGTACTCAAGAAGAAAGTTATCTACCACAGAAAAGAACTACACCACTATAGAAAGAGAAGGATTAGCTATGGTGTATGCTCTACAGAAGTTTAGGCACTACCTGTTGGGTTCCCCATTCAAGATGTTCACTGACCATTCCACTTTAAAGTATTTGGTCAATAAGCTAGTGTTAGGGGGAAGGATTTGCAGATGGTTAGTCCTATTTTAGGAGTATGATTTTGAAATTATTGTAAAACCAGGGAGATTGAATGCTGGACCTGATCACCTGTCGCGGATAGACTCAGGAGAAGAACCAAGTAATTTAGAAGATAATTTTCCAGATGCGCAATTGTTTTCTATCCATATTGCAGATGAGTATTATGCAGATATTATTCACTTTCTCACTATAGGGTGGGCACCACTTAAGTTTACTAAGCAGTAAAAGAAACAGTTAGTTGTTAAAGAAGCATATTTCACCTTGATCGTAGGACATTTATACAAGTTAGGTCCAGATGAAGTTCTGCATAGATGCATTATGCCACACGAGAAAGAGGCCATTATCAGAGAAGCACATTCACGTACCGTAGGAGGACATTTTGTAGGAAATCTGACTGCTCAGAAAATTCTAGCTGCAGGATTATGGTGGCCTACTTCGCACAAAGACACTAAGGAATTTTGCAGGTGCTGCGATATCTACCAGAGGGTAGGAAAAACTTTGCAGAGAGATGAAATGTCACTGCGACCACAGATTACACTGCAGGCATTTGAAAAGTGGGCTATAGATTTCATGGGTCTTATCAACCCACCAGGGAAATGAACTGGTGCGAGATACATCATCACAGGAACAAAATACCTCACCAGGTGGGCAGAGTCCAAAATAGTAAGGAATTGTGATGCTACTACAGCTGCACAGTTCATTTTTGAAAACATCATAAGTAGATTTGGATGTCCAGCAATTTTGATGAGTGATCAAGGCACACACTTTCTGAATCGCACTATCGAGGCCTTGATGGAGGAATTTCAGATACAACATCATAAGAGCACTCCCTACCACCCACAAGCTAATGGTACGGTGGAGGCGTTCAACAAGATTCTAGAAAATGCTCTTACTAAGATCTGTAACAACCAAAGAGATGATTGGGACCTCATGGTTAATGCTGTGTTATGGGCTTATAGGACTACATGCAAGAAACTTACAGGACACACACCTTTCATCTTGGTGTATGGACAAGAGGCTGTTATGCCTATGGAATATATTATTACCATTTTAAGAATTGCTCAAATTACTGAGATGGCTGATACAGATATGATGAATGAAATATTAGCGCAGTTGCTTGCCTTAGAAGACGACAGATTCATCGCAGGATTTCATCAAAAAGTACGGAAGGCACAAGAAAAATATTGGCATGACAGGAACATCAAGAGCAAGATTTTTCAGACAGGAGACCTAGTGCTCCTTTATGACAGCAAGTTTTTTAAGTTTCCAAGGAAGTTCAAGACACATTGGTTAGGGCCATATCAGATTGAGCAAGTCATAGAAGGAGGTGTCATTCAGCTCAGTAAACTGAATGGGGAACTTGTTCCTACTTTGATTAATGGCAGTAGGCTTAAGATTTATAGTGATAGCCACTCCACCTCCCAGCCCTAACTCAGAGAACTCGGTGGTGCAGATGTCCGGTGTAGTTGAAAGGAGGCATCGCACCCATAACTAGTCTACACCAGCTAAAGAAGTTCTAAGTAGGAGGAATCGCAGCAGAAAAGTTTATTTTGCACAAGTCATAGGACAACTGTGGAGTTTTTGAACGTTGTGGAGTTCACGCCAACATTTTGGTCTAGGACGATGCAGTGTGACATCGCAGCGAGGCAATGTTCCCCATGCAATTAAGACGATTTTGAAAGGGAAAGAGGGCTAGTCACTTTGCCTTCTGACAAGCAATTAATCTAGATATGACAGTTATACGTTGCCCTAGATTTGGAAACAGTACAGTGATTGTCCTAGATTTGGTAAATCTTGGTCAAGACCGGCGCTTGCACACAATTTTTGAGGGATATTTGATTGGGTTTTCAGCAATTAATGAGGATTAGGGCACTGGGTGTTGTCTTTTCCATGCAATAAATGATGCCAACGAGTCCAGCCTAAGTGGTCGTTGCTTCAGATATTACCACCTTCATTATAAATACACAGATCACTCAAACAGAAGGGTTACTTTTGCGATTTCTGAGAGTTATCGAGTAATTTGTAGAGTTTTCCTTGTGCAGAGATACTCCAGTTACAGAGTGTTGGTTTCCCCATTTTTGCAACCATTACCAGTCCTGAGTATCGCACTGGGTGGTTTATGTCTGAGAAGGAACCTTTAGAAGATGCCGTGCGATGATTCCAGCATGGTGGCATCGAACCTGCCATGACAACGCCGCCCAGTACTGTGAAATTAGGTGCACCACAGGTCAGGCAGATGCCAAGGATGAAGATTCAAGCTCATATAGTAGAAGAGTCCAGCTCAGAGCAGAGAAGAAGAAAGACGAGAAGATCACTGAAGATAAGAAAACAAAGAAAGAGGAAGAAAGTAAAAATGAGAAAAAGAAAGAGAAGGAAAAGGAGGAAAATAAAGATGGGAAGACAGAAGAAATGAAATGATGGATATGGAGTGGACTATTCCTGAAGTTAAAGACGAATATCAGTACAAGGAAAGCGATAATATATCAGATGGTGAATTAATAGAGAGTGATTGCTATAGAAGTTAAGACAAGTCAACAGAGCGGGAAGGAATAAAGAAGAATCACAATAAAACTCAAGAAAAGGAAAAGGTTGATGAAGTACCACCATATCCAGGATATTTTCTTACTACAAAATGCAACAAAGACTCTAAGATTCGTTCAATGGCATTATCTCTTGATGGTCTTCTAGATTACAATGAAAAGGACTACGAAGATGTTACATTTGAGCTCTCTCTGTTTGCTGAGGTTTTTCAAGAAATGCTCCAATATCAAATGGGAAGTTAGATTCTGGCATCTCTAGAGGCTTTGCGACAAATATCAATCAAAAGAACAGAAAATTGAAAGAGGCTGCGTGAGGATAAAAAAAGATACAATGGCAAAAATGGAGGAAGACCACAAGGCGTAGATTGTTGAGCTTGAGGCTCGAGCACCAGGCACACCTAAGGTAGATAAGGAAGCAAGGGCACATGCCTTTAGACTCACTTCAACGTAGATAAAGTGTCGTATAGATGATGTAGAGGCATTTCTAGCTGATGCAACGAACACATGGTCAGAGCTAGAAGAGCTCCTAGATAGACTGGATTTGCAGCAGAGCATCCAGAACATGGAGAATGCAATAGCAGCAATAAAGGAAGAAGTCAAGAGCTTAGGATCTCTTGCAAATATGAATAAGATGACAGATATGAACCGTTTGCAACATGAAGCACAGCGGTTGCGAGAAAAAGACATACAAATCAATAATATGCTTCAACCATATTAGGAACAAATCGCAGAGCTGGTCGATACGGTTGAGCAGAAGGTCAAGGAGTTCACTGCAAGCAAGAGTGAAATTGATAGCACAGAATACCCCATGATTACTCAAGTCATGCTTGAAGTGACACAAGACTGTGTCGAAGATATGGACAAAGATATTGCAGGACTCAAGGAGAGATTCGCAAAGACTTCGCAGGAAGCCAAGGAGACGCTACAGCAAAAGAAATTAGATGTCAATGGCTTGGGGATGAGCCATAAGTAATTTTGTGGAAATTGAACCCAGTGATAGAACAATAACACTCACAACAATTATCAATTGTACATGCAAAATCACTCACAAAAGAGACTGAATATGGAGTTGAACACTAAACTGTATTAACTCAGTGTACAATAGCCAACCCTGTAACATAATAGGTTGCTGCATTAAATAATTACATAAGGGATTTGAATGCATGAGGAGGCAATTCGAATCTAGTCAAAAGAAGGCTTACTAAAATTAAGCAAATCCCCCATAGGTGCATAAAGTAGTTTCCAAATCAGCTAAGGCGCTCATAAATTGGAAAAATCACTTAGGAAAGCTAAAAGGTGATGGAATGACAACTCATACATGCTTTTCATAGGAGAAAAGAGTGGAGGATGTGGAGGACAAAAAACCAGTTAACCTCACCTAGTCAAACTTTCCCAATTGCCTTAAAGCACTGAAAAAGCAGGCAATAAAGCAGAAAAAGTAGAAGGGTGCCTAGGAGACCAGGAATAAAGTAGAATTGATTCCTTGAGGTTTCCCAAGCACTACATGAGTCAAAATAGGAAATTTTTACCACTATGGATAGGTAAATGACAACTTGCATAAGGTGGAATCATGAAACTAGGCAAATAAGACAAAAAATGATTAATTTAATGTCTACGGTAGCTAACTATGGGTTAATTATTCTAACACCACCCCTTAAGCCTGACTTATGAGTAATATATCAGAAAATTATAGGGCCTAGCAACAAGGCTTAGTCACCCTTTACATATTTCATGTCCATTTAAACAAGGAAAGAGGCAAAAACCACATGGGAAAATCCTCCCTTAAACATGGACTGTAAAACAAAATTTGGAAATCTTGTCTTCATTCATGCTTCACAGCATGATCAGAAATCCCTAGTAGTGATTTGAGATTGCTGAAGGTCTTCTCACAAAATGATTTGGTGAAGATATCAGCTACTTGTTCTGAAGATGAACAAAAGAGTGTAGGTGAATGGTGCCATCATGCACAAGCTCTTTGATGTAGTGCATATGGATCTCAATGTGTTTGGTTCTCTGCTTCTGAACTGGATCATTGCAGATTCGAATGGTACTCTGGTTATCATAGTATATGGTAGTTGAGTACTCTGATTCGAAGCCACACTCTCCAAGTAACCCCTGCAACCATAAACATTGAGTTGCTGCATTTACAACTCCTCTGTACTCTGCTTCTGTAGATGAGAGTGCAATGGCACTCTGTTTCTTTCTTGACCAACTGATTGGCCCTTTTGAAAGCATGAACACATATCTTGATGTGGAATTCCTATCTATGCTATCACCTGCCCAATCACTGTCAGTAAACCCAATTACATCAAGATCAAATTTTGCTTTATAGAAGATCCCATGTGTCCTTGTTCCCTGAACAAAGTTAAGGATCCTTTTGGATTCTTTCCAATGGATCTCATGAGGCTGATCCATGTATCTAGAAGCCACACTTACTACATAAGAAATATCAGGTCTAGTATGTGTAAGATACAACAAACATCCAATCAATTGCCTATACAGTGTATTGTTTACCATAGGTGAAGAATCAGCTTCTTCCAGCTTCACTCCTGAAAGGAAAGGAGTCTTGCTTGGTTTGCACTCCTTCATTCTGAATTTGTTCAGAAAATCCAAGGCATACTTGGACTGGTGAACCTTGATTCCAGCTTTGTTTTGAGCAATCTCAATCCCCAAGAATTGGCTTAAGAGCCCCAAATATGTCATGGAGAAGGCTTGGTTCATTGCACCCTTCAAGGAAGCAATCTCATCCTTTGAGCTTCCTGTAATGAGAAGGTAATCAATATATAACACAATGATCATTAATGAACCATTAATTAACTTCAAATAGACATCTGGATCTAATTTTCACCGAACAAAATTTAGTGATAGCAAGAAGCTATCAATCTTGGCATACCAAGCCCTGGGGGCTTGCTTTAGCCCATACAATGACTTTCTCAACCTGCACAAAAGAGATGGGTTAGTAGAAAATCCTTGAGGCTGCTACATGTATATCTCTTCAGTGAAATATCCATTCAGAAAGGCACATTTTACATCCATGTGATGTACCTCCCATTGCTTTGAAGCTGCAATGGCTAAGGCTAGCCTGATGGAGTCCATGTTTGCCACTGGTGCAAAGGTCTCATTATAATCTATGCCATGAACCTTTGAGTATCCCTTGGCTACCAATCTAGCCTTTTACTTTAGAGGTGAACCATCAGCATCAAATTTGGTCTTGTACACCCACTTACACTGAACTAGCTTCCTCCCTGGGGGAAGTTCCACCAGCTCCCAAGTGTTGCTCTTTTGGAGTGAGCTGAACTCTTCCTTCATGGTTGCTTGCCATCTTGTATCTCCTACTGCATATTAATATGTCTAAGGATATGATTCCACCATCAGATAGCATTTCTCAGAAAACATAGGATCCTTCTTGCACAGACCACTCTCAAATTGAGATCTAGTCCTCCGAGGGTCATTGGGATTCCCAACTAGCTCTCCTGCTGCATGAAGTGTCTTGGCTGCCCATTTTGGCCTTGTAGGGCTGTTAGGATCTGCAATAAACTCATCACTATCAGGCATATTAGAATCAGCATGTTCAACAATCTCTTCACTTACTTTCATAGGTTCTGGTGGTGAAGAGGCTTCTCCCACTTCCACTGCTGCTAGGGGTTCTTCTTGAAACTGAACACACCTTTCAATGAAGGCTTTATTTGTGATCAAATTTATCATCTTGTACCCTTTTGAATCTTTAGAGTACCCAAAAAATAGACACTCTTGGCTTTGGGTCTACAAATCCTTCCTCTTTTCTGTTGGAATTCTAGCCCAAGCCCTTGAGCCAAAAATCCTGAAATGGGTCACATCTGGCTTGTGCCCACTCCATGCTTAGAAAGGAGTCATACCATCAAGATGTTTATGAGGCACCCTATTATAGATATAGGCTGCATAGTTTATAGCTTCAGCCTAGTACTTTGGTGGCAAAGTTTTGGCCTCCATCATGCATGTTGCCATCTCCTTCAGTGATTTGTTCTTCCTCTCAGCAACACCATTCTGCTGTGGTGTGTAAGGGATAGAATGCTGCATCTGAATACCTGTATCTACAGAATATTGAATAAAATTAGACTTAACAAACTCACCACCATTGTCAGATCTTAGGACCTTAAGTTTCCTCCTAGACTGGTTTTCAACCAAAGCCTTAAAGACTTTGAAGAGGCCAAAAACTTCAGACTTGTGTTTCAAGAAGTAAACCCAGCAATACCTGGAAAATTCATCTATGAAAGTCAATGCATATTTGGCCTAACTCATGGACATATGAGGGAATGGGATAGAAATATCACTATGGATCAACTCGAGGGGTACAGAGGTTCTCTCATGACTAGCTCTCTCAAATTTATGCTCTGGGTGTTTTCCTAGGATACAACCTTGGGAGACTCCTTTGGAAAATTTTATCTTGGGAAACCCTATGACCATCTATTTTTCACTAAGATCAGAAAGATACTTGTAATTTAGGTGGCCAAATATTTCATGCCAAAGCTTGCTTTCCTCATTAGCATGAATCAAAAGAGCAGAGGGGTTTGAGTAGAATAGGAAGTGTGAGAACATGTATACCTTCGAAGTATGATTTACAACTCCTTTTGCAATGACTTTACCACTTGAGATATCTGTGATCTCAACTTCATCAGGGGAGAATATGACCTTCTTTGGAGACCCAGTGTGAGTCATCTGGTACACTGATAAGAGGTTGGAGGCAAGACCAGGCACATACAACATATTGCTGAACTAACCATGATCAAGATCAATCCTCCCTTTGCCCAAACTTTCAGTGAGAGAGTCATCTCCCAGTACTATTGGTGGACCTTTCAACATTTCAAGTGAGGTGAATTCCTCCTTGGTCAAAACCATGTGTCTTGAAGCTCTAGAATCAATGATGAAACTAGGTGAACTTGATGTGCCAGTAACCAATGCATGAACTCTCTCTCTGTCATTTGAACTTGATCCTCCTTCTCTCTTCTTTGAGCTGTCTAGAAGGGAGATGCCATTCTTCTCCAGGAGTTGGGTCAGCATGTCTATTTGCTTCTTCATACAAGAGATTTCAGTGTGATTGCCCTTATTGCAGTATGCGCACTTGCTCATTTCTCCTTTATTCTTCTTCTTCTGGTAGTTCTTCTTGGAACCTTGTGGCTCCTTCGGAGACTTGTTCTTGTCTCTCTTTTTGCTCAGGTGGATTTTTAGCTTTCTTTTTTCTTTTTGAATCCACCTTCGAATCTACAGCAACCAGAGCTTGGTCTTTGGATGGTTTGATGGTGCCCATCATCACCAGCTTGTCTTGTTCTTGTGTGAGAGATTCCATGAAATCTGCAAGGCTAGGCATCTTCCAGGTTCGAGCTGTCAAATTTGTGGCATAGAAGGTCAAAAAAAACACTGAATAGTTAGGGCCAAGCTTTGATAGTATGGCCAAGACTAGCTGATCATCCTTCTTTTCAATCCCACATTGTTTTAGCTGCAAAACAAGTGCTTTGAACTTGGAGAAATAGAGTTGTAGAGATTCAAAGCTACTGGGACTCAGGGAAATCAGCTCATTTTCGATTTGATTTCCCCTCATCTCATCTGTCTTTCCAAAAAGATCAGTAAGATTATCCCATACTTCATTCAGTGATGTCAATCCATCAAGATGGAAAAGGAGGTCTCTGGAAATACTCAGAGACAAGAGACCATAGGCCTCATCCCTCCTGTTGTGCCATTTTATCTTCTCTGCAGCTGCATTGGGCTCTGCTTCTATTTCCATAGTCACCCTATAGAGGCCTTTCGCTCTCAATAGTATCTCCATCTCTGTTTTCCATTCAAATAAATTGAAAGGAGTCAAGATGATCTTCTGAGATTGATCCATAGCTCAGAAATTGTCCCGGCTGTCAGTAGAAGGCTCCCAGTCACTGATGTCAAACCTGCAAAACAAATTTGAATGAGAGAAATCAATCTACAATGGCTCTGATACCATGTGTAAATTGAAGCCAGTGATAGAACAATAACACTCACAACAATTATCAATTTTATATGCAAAATCACTCACAAAAGAGACTGAATATGGAGCTGAACACTAAACTGTATTAACTCAGTGTACAATAGCCAAACCTGTAACATAATAGGTTGCTGCATTAAATAATTACATAAGGGATTCGAATGCATGAGGAGGCAATTCAAATCTAGTCAAAAGCAGGCTTACTAAAATTAAGCAAATCCCCCATAGATGCATAAAGTAGTTTCCAAATCAGCTAAGGAGCTCATGAATTGGCAAAAGCACTTAGGAAAGCTAAAAGGTGATGGAATGACAACTCATACATGCTTTTCATAGGAGAAAAGAGTGGAGGATGTGGAGGACAAAAAACTAGTTAACCTCACCTAGTCAAACTTTCCCAATTGCCTTAAAGCACTGAAAAAGCAGGAAATAAAGCAGAAAAAGCAGAAGGGTGCCTAGGAGACCAGGAATAAAGCAGAATTGATTCCTTGAGGTTTCCCAAGTGCTACATGAGTCAAAATAGGCAATTTTGACCACTATGGATAGGTAAATGACAACTTGCATAAGGTGGAATCATGAAACTAGGCAAATAAGACAAAAATGATTAATTTAATGTCTAAGGTAGCTAACTATGGGTTGATTATTCTAACAAAGTGTTAGGGGACTGTTGAAGCAGGGTTTTTGTAGCTACAGGAAAAGCTACTATTTTTGGTAGAAGATGGACAATTTTTGGAGGAAAGACAGTTTTGGCGATGCGATAAAGGTACGACGCCGTAGTGCATTTCATGTCATGGAACGCTGGCCAGAAATTGCGGTTGTTGGAACAAGAAAGTCAAAGGGAAATAGTACTTGAAGCGGCTGAGAAGAGAGCTCAACCACTACATTTAAGGTAGCGACGACGATAGGAGGGCTCAGCTACCCTCATAAATGGAGAAGAAGCAATGGGCCGAGGTATTAAAGACAAAGGACAGAAGGGGAGCAACCGAGGAAGCGGCGCCCATACCTGCGAGCAGTGCTGAAAAATGCGAAAGACTGCAGGAAGCTACAGTGTGACCAGTAAGTGGTAGTTTAAAGTACAAGAAGGATGACTGTCACAGTAAGGGTTTTGGGTTACTGTTGGGAAAGGCCCACAGTTTTGTATCATGGTGAGACCTTCAGGCCACCTATTTAAGCATGTATTTTGTATTATGAAAGGTTAGAAAATTATTCAGTCAGTTAGTAGGTTGGTTGGGTTGCTACTAGTTGTCATCATTAGTGTAAGATATTAAGGAAGAGTCGAGCTCTGGTTTTGTTATTAAGTCTGTAGTTATCTTAATGTAACCAGCGACCGACTCCTTGAGCATGAATGTAACAATCCGCAGGGATTGAGAGAGAGAGAGAAAGAGTATATTGTAAGAAGAATAAAATATAGGAAGATAAGAGATCTAAGAGAGAAGGGCTCCCGGCTGTGTGTGTGGAGTTTCGTAGAAGATCTCAAGCTGCATAAGAGGTTGCAGCGGAACTGTGTTACTCTCTCAAGATATAATATAAACACAGTTCCCGTGGACGTAGCTTCCTCCTTGGAAGTGAACCACGTACATCCGTGTGTTGTGCGATTGTTTCATGTGATTGTGCTCTACTTATTCGCCATTTGTTATCTGTTACATGAACTTTGCTTATCAGTTAATGAATGTATGTATGCTATCCTTCAGTTTACAGTAACATAGAAGGTTAAATGCAAGTTGAATGTGTCAAGTATTCTGTATATGAGTTTATCAGTGCTTGATTCACGACAGTAGCAGCTACTGTGTTAAGTGACTTCTGTATATTTAGTTCAGTGAGTTGAGTGTAAAAGTTGTTAAGCATGTTAAACTGTAGAAGATTAAGTGAGGTTATTTAACACCTTAATGAAGGTTAACTGAGCTATTATACCCAGAAAGGAAGCCTCTAGACCTTGAGAGTTGATGAGTATATTGAGTCTTACTGTAGGAAATATCGTAGCGTAGAAAGGGTGATATCGCACTATCAAGGGAGCTGCGGTGTGAGATATCGCAGGTTAAGAGTTGAGTAGAAGGGAAGGTTCGTGCAACGCCCTAGAAGCTGTGACGTGATAAGAGTCAGTCCCATAGCAGAGTCAGCTAGAAAGAGAGAAACAACCCTTGCTGAGAGACCCCGCTGGTTAAGTAGAGTCAAGAGGACCTAGGATGCTACAGAACCTGGTTGAGGAAATGTGATTCTTCAGCCACCCCATTTAGGATCACTTCGGGTGAGACTTTAGGCCATTTTTTGGTCTATCGCCAAAAGGGCCAGTGAGCTAGGGGTTTTGCTGGTACAATAAAGTAAACCCGGGTCTGCCCAGAAGAAGACGAACATGCCATATGAAACTACTATGCAGGTGGAAACTAAGGTGCATCCTAGAACTAAGGCGCAGCCTAAAACTGATGAGCGGCCTATTTAATATTTATTTTGTCCTCAATATTCATTAGATAGGCATCTACTGTCTTCTCTCTTAGAAGTTGGTAGGCCCTATAGTCTTTTTCATCATTGCCTACACATCTACAAAATTTACAATACAAATTAGTTTGGGTACATATCATCTTCTATAGGAACATGCAATCTATGTCACAGTGTCCTCTTGTCTAGCATATGTTGCACCAGGGAAGCCCCTAGGTACTCAATGGATTTGGCATACCGGACGTGATGTAGTTCATGTAAGCCAAATAGTCATCTTTGGTATGTCCGTTAGTCCTGCATCGCGTACACCAAAGGTCTTCCTGCACCTGCTTTCCCCTTTTTATGTCTTGGAGTTGAATTTTTAGTTTAGCCAATTGTGACTAAATATACGGTGCCATCCCTAATAGGTGAAGATTTGAGCTTCATTGCCAACTCTAGCACCTCTATTTGCATCACAATATTTTGTTGCATGAGTGGTCCTCTAATGCGTGGCAGCAGTGTAGCAATAAACCACTCTTTATGTTGCATGTCCAACATCTAGATGCTAACTTTTGCCATCATCATTTTGAACCGCTGGTCAAAGTCCCATACTGTCTCTACTGGAGCCTACTAAATATCCTTGATCTCAGTAATGCATTGGGACTCATATTGTGGCTTTCTGAATTTTGATACCATTGCTTGTCGAATCTCCTCAAGAGTCTTCTGTGGTGTTCTGATTGGTGCAGCACAAAACTTCATGAACCAATCCAGTGCACAACCCCTCAAGGTTGTGACCATCTGTGCCTTCTTTATATCTACATTATGGACTAAAAATACCATCCACATAGATTCACAGAGGAACCAATGCTTCTATGGGTCTTCCATTCCGTTCCCACTGAATGTGGGTAATCTAACGTCTATTCCCTCCATTAGTGTGGCATTGGGGTTGTTCACTAGATTCCCTAGATTTACTGGATTTACAGGGATCGCTGATGGGATTCTTGGTGCACTAGTCTGGACACTAGGACTACTACTGTTCATAGGATGTTTAGGTGAGGAACTTCTAGGTCTCACTTTAGGTGATCTTCCTGGAATTCTGTAGTCATGTCTTGTCCTTGGCATCTCTGCAGACTCTTCCAATTCTGCTCTCTGAGAGATCGGACTGTACTCCTCCTCTTCATCACAGGACCCTTTGTTTAGATGTGACTCCCATCCATATTCACCTTCCCTGGGCAGGCTATAATCCCTCCTGCCTCCTGCTACCTTCTTCCTCTTTCCTGACCGAAACCTCCTTCCACTTCTTAAGAATCCAGTGTCCAGCTCATCTTCTGAGCTTCCTTGGAACATTTATTCTTACTACCTTCCATATTACTCCTAAATTTTACATAGCATATCTCCTTCACAGACTGTGCGACTCAATTGCTAAGTTGTAAAATACTCTTTACATAAGGGAGCATTTTAATCCACATGTTTATAGACATAAGGTACCTTCCCTGAGGTCCTTGGAAAAATTGTCTCTCTGCCTCGCTATACGAGGTTATGGACTCAACAACAAACTCAGTAACATAACCTTCTAATATGTTATCAATCCAAAAATAACCAACTCTAGAGATGGTGTTACTTACACTGGTTACCTCATGAACCAACTGATCACTCCACTCGACGGTCTCTCTTCTATGGAAGTTTGTTTGCCTAGTCTCCAATCTTGACAACCATTCTCGCAATATAATGGGAAATTCTATGAAGAAAATATCATGGATATTCGAGTATAGATTTCATTGTACCCAGTTCTCAGGACTCGGTTGTGAACCCTCGCTTTCCTTCAGCGCAAATATCAACATCTTCGTCTCCATCCAATCCTTGACTTCACTCTTGGTCAAGTGCTACAAAATTTCCCTTGTTTTGGTCAATAGGGTCCCGACAATGGAACCATTTGTTGGCCACTTTTCCTAACTCACGCAACCCAGGTTCTGTGCAACCCGTCAACCCAACAAATACCTGAGATACTGGCCTAACTGAGCAAGCCCATCAGCAACACCTGCGAAGCAGGGGTAATCTCACCCAAGATATCTCTTCGATGGGTAACTGTTGGAACCATGTTTCTGTGATTGTCGAGGGATTATAGTCCCTTGGATCGCAGCCAACGAGCTCAATGAAGACAATAGGACGGCTAGATAGAGGAGTTAGTCTTGCATGAATGAGCGCAAATACATGTCATCATGCACAACTTGTCCTTTCTTTCCTCCTCACAACTGGCACAACTTGTGTTGTGCAGCTGAATCATACCAATAGACCTACGACTCAAGTCGTAACTCAAGACAGAAGTGCATAGGATGATATATACATGTACATTTCAATGACGCCTTTCAAACATTTGTCTACTAATTACAGGATAACATCAGCCAGTTAAGTAACATTTAGCATTATACAAGAAGTAATTAACAACCATTCACATAAACATTCACCACATCAATCATCCATTCAAACATAATAGATAACGTGGAAACCCATATAGGAAAAACCACCAAGGTGCTCTTCATCTGGCATGAGAAAAGGGTATAGTACCTTGCAGTCTGCAAGATATAGACTGATCTTAAGATATGTCTCTATGACTAGGAATTATAGTTCTCATGATCTATGGGTTTCTCTTCTACCCTACCTCTAATCCTAGCGTTCTACACACATAGTAGTCAGATACGCGGCTCAACAGCCCCCCTATCTCTACCAGACTCTTCCTGAGTCTTCCTTTCCTCTGATCTCTACAACATTACAAAAAAAATGGCATCCTTGACCATGGATTACCACTGAGTAGATGATCAATTATTGGAAAACTGACCTAAACATAGTTATGACCAACTAAAAATAGTCACAACCAACCAACCTATCCTCAATTACAACCAACAAAAAGAAACCTTCTAACTATTGAATCCCTCCTATTTATACTATATTACATGACCACACAGTGTCGACTACATACAGTCAGTCTGTTAACTGTCACCATTAGCTTCCCATTAGGCTACAGCTATGGTGATCATGACTTGACATGAGGCACCATCGGCCTGACTTACAAATGTCTCCTCATACATGCATAGCTACAGGATTAAACCACCTTAAAACGACCATGATCTGGATTCTACATCTGTCACTTTCCGACCATTTACCACTTGTGCACTCCCGCGCTTTCCTTTCCTTCACCGCGCACCTCTCCATTCTTCCTGTGTGGGTCATTTGCTTCCTTCGCAATCTTCCTTTGTTTCTGTCATATGCACGGTGTGCCTTCTTTTCTTGCATGCGATATTCTTCCTTGTGCTCCTTTCCCAGGCCAAAAATCACATAATAAATTAACCTAGCATTTGTTAGCTAATAATTTCCACCATAAAATTAAAATTCCATAATTAATTGATTAACCCAATGATTCCAATTTACAAAACTTATTAACTCCACCTAAGCATCCAATGAGAGGTTGTGGTGAACACATCACTACCTAATCCTTAGTGAGTGTTAAAGTTGAAATAGATGAAAATTATATTTTTTTTATTGGCTAGACTTTTACTACTGTTATACCTTTTTACTTAAGTATTATTTTTTAGTTCAAATTTGCATTAAAGTACAATTGTTTTATTTTTTGTTTAAAAACCTTAAACTTTAACATATTTAACTTCCCACAAGGAAATTAATGGATTTCAAAACTCCAACAATTTTTTTTTTGACATATTATCTTTTAGTTTAAATTTGCATTAAAGTACAATTGTTTTATTTCTTGTTAAAAAACCCTACACTTTAACATATTTAACTTCCCACATGGAAATTAATGGATTTCAAAACTCCCACAACTATTTTTTTGACATATATCTAACTCTCAGTTGGTCAAGAAACCAACACAAAGTGTCTCACCACCTTGATGCAATCAAGTACTACCTTGATAAAAAAATCATATGCATCAATGACCTTATCATTAGCAATAATGCAAGCACATGACATTACCTCATGAATTAGTTTGTACATGATTTATTAGGTTCTCGCTACCACTAATAACATGAGAGGTAATATCATCTAACCCCCACACCAAGGTTGATGCAATTAATGCTACCTTCAAATTTTACCTAATTAACCTAATACTCTTTTTCTTTCCCTTCATTGAAAATAGATCTTTATGAAGGCAATTAGATCCTTTGATTGGTAGGAAAAAGCATTTTGGATGTCATTAAACTGAGAAGCATATCCTTAATATGGAAATTATCTATGTCATGACTCTTGTTACATGTTCTAGGGATGCCATAAGGTTGTTTTACTGGGATGATATCAATACTCTAATTTCTGGGTTGTGACCCTTGTAATCCTGCTAGGGTTGATTTGTGGCTATTGTAAGATACCTAAGCTAGGCTGTCACTATTTATACTAGGTTGTGAATATTTTGAGCATGCCTAGGACTAGGTCGTGATTGTTTTTAGCATGCATTAGGCTAGGACATGAACATTAGCATTGGGTTGTGACCTTTTTGTGGCTACAAAGGCTACTAAACTTGTACCATGACTTCCTATGGGATGTTAATACTAGGTTGTAATATTTGTTGAGCCTGTTAATGCTACATTGACTTTGTTTAGCCTACTATAGTAGGCTATGAACTACTAAAATTGTTTGGAATATTCCCTAATCCTTGAAACTGCTACAACTATGCATGAACAGGGATAATTTTAGGGGCGAATTTTAGCCTAGTGGGTTATTTTTCCATGTTTTTCTCCCAAGAAAGATTCGCCATTTTGCATTTTTTGAAGCCCTGGTTTGCCCAATTTTGATGGGGTAAAAATGTTTCACCCTAAAAATTGCCAAGTTATTATATAAATGATATAAAATCCTTGGAAATTAAAATATTTTTTGAAAAATATCGCCAATCATTTTATAGTTGGCGTTTTAAGAATTGGTAATATTCGCCAACATTTGTACACTTTTAAATAAGTATGGTTCCTTAAAATCATCCTTTTGCATGAAGGTTGTCACTGTCCCAAGACTGTCATTGCATTTGGAGTTTGAAGTTTTTATTCTCATTGATGGACTATTTTGTTTAAGAAAATTGAGGTCTGTATTAGTATAACCTTACCCTACTACAACCTATTTTTATCTCTAAGGTATGTTCATTGTTCCTTAGTGACTTGTCCTTCAAAAGGAAAGGCCTAATCTGGAAAAATATCTAACTATAAGGAAGACCTGCACCAATAGTATTGTTGGTTTTCTCTTTTAATGATATTGTTTGATGAGTTTTTGTATAACTTGTTAATTAGCCTATTTCTTTATTGCTGCTATTTAATGTTACTACATATGTCAAATTTAACACAGGGACCCTTGGGAGTGTTAAAGTTGAAAGAGATGAAAATTATGTTTAAAATTATCTTGCATTTCCTTCATCATCCAATCATCATCCAATAATATTGAATATTGAATCCCTAGCTCCAATATTTTTTAACTTGTCTCTAATACAATGTTATAATATGCATCAAATATAGAAGATAGATACAATATATGAGCTTTTATATATAAGATTCACTCATTGGTTTCCAACATATGCTTCATGATAAAATGAATAATATGTGTGATATGTTAACTTAGGTGCACATTGGGTTCAATGCATGCAATTTCACTAGTTCTATGGTCCCCTATATTGTAGAAACAATTCTCTTTGATATACATAAAGAATTGATTCTTATAACATACACACAATATCGATTCTCCCATGGATGCGTGAAGTATTAATGCTCGCTCGCTTATATACATGAAGCATCAATCATCCCTTATTACATTGATATTACTTTGTTTATGCCTCACCATGGGTTACAACATGCAATTGTCCATGTCTTAGTGTTGAAACATGTTTGGAAGACCTTGGATTTGCAACATTAGTTACTTGACTACACTTGGTTGCATGTACAATTAATGTATGCAGCGATATGTTCCCACAGTGAAAGATATTCATTTTCCTCGCATTATAGTAAAAAATGCATACAATATCACACATCTACAAATACTGTACATTGTGAGAACGTATCATGACATACACTGTAATTCACCACTCGCGCAAATATTCTTTATCTGTATCGAGAGACCTGCACCCAATGATTTAATATTTGTCATGAATATTTGATGAGGTAAAATATAAATAACCAGATTCATTGGATTTACTACTTGTCATTAGTGGCATTCTGTCAAAATGAAAAGGAAACAAGTGGAAAAAAATCAATAACATCAAACCAATATATTATATCTGGAAATAAAAGACAAATATATGGTCAATGATGAATTAATTCATAATTCATATTAGAGAATTACAAGCCATTAAGGCATGCAATTTCCACTATCATCATACATAGTTAGCAATTCTCCCCCGAGATTGAAAATGCATATGTTGATTAGTAAAGGTTTTTTCCTTTAATTGTCTTACATGTTCAAAATTGGAAAAAATGGCCAAAAATAAATTGAACTTAATAAATAGTGCAAGAAAAAATACTAAATAACACTCCCTGTTGTCACCTAGTAAAAACCTAAATCCCTATTATTTAAACTATTGGGAACACAAATTATTGGATGATGTGGTCTTATGGTGTTCACTTATACCTTTGTGTGGGAAAAGACCATAGAAATCTGTAGGGACTCTACCCTTTGAATGCATTGAATCTGGGGTGTGCTTAATGGAATGAGACTTAATTCTTGGTTCCTAGTAAACTTAGTCTGAATATGTATTTTATTTTTATTTTATTCCTGCCATTTACAAGAAAGTTCCAACACACCACAATGCACACATACACACCTAAACACCACTACTTGTTCAATACATTAAAGCATAAGAACTCTAAAACCTACCATTTCACATAATGTTGGTTGCTATCGGTAGACTCGGGTTTACTTGTTATGTACCAACAACATCCCTAGCTCACTGGCCCTTTCGGCGACAGACCGCAGAATGGCCTGAAGTCTCACCCGAAGTGATTTGGATGGGTTGGCTGAAGACTCAAGTGTCCTCAACCAGGTTCTATAGCATCCTGGTGGTTCTCGTCTCTTCCCAGCCAGTGAGATCTCTCAGCGCTGCACTGTTTCCCTCCTCCTAGTGGACTCTGCTAGGATACTGGCTCTTAGTGCACTGCAGCTTCTAGGATGGTGCACAAACTCTCCCCTCTGCTTAGCTCTTATCCTGCGATGTCTCACACCGCAGTTCCTTTAACAGAGCGATATCACCTTTCTATACTATGATATCTTCTACGGTAATACTTCAATATGACCCTCACGGTACAGAGGCTTCCTCTCTTAGTTTAATAGTTAAGCTAAACAGCCTCACTTAGACTCCTACTGTCTAATATGCTTAACATCAACTATGCTCAACTTGCTGAACTGATATGCTGAAATCACTTAACACTGTAACTGCAACAGTCATAAATCAAACACTGATAACTCATACATAGAAGACTTAACAGATTCAACTCGCAGTTAATCTTCCATGCTACTATAAACTAGCGATAGCATACATTCATTCAATAACTGATAGTAAAGTTCATGCAATGAGTAACATATAACAAATAAGTAAAGCACAATCACATGAACAGTCACACAACACACGGATTTTACGTGGTTCACCTCCAGGGGGGAAGCTACGTCCACGGGAACTGGTTTGTATATTATATCTTGAGAGAGTAAACACAGTTTCGCTGCAACCTGATATGCAGCTTGAGATCTTCTGGGAAACTCCGCACACATAGCCGGGAGCCCTTCTCTCTTATATCTCTTCTCTTATATTGCCTTCTCTTACAATATACTCTTCCTCTCTCTCTCTCTCTCTCTCTCTCTCTCTCTCAATCCCTGTGGATTGTTCAATCCCTGTGGATTGTTACATACATGCTCTAGGAGCCAGCTACTGGTTACAGTGAGATAATACAGACTGAATAACAGGACCAGAGCTTGACTCTTACAATACTGCAAAATGACTATGAGCTAACAGACTGACTGACTCTCTGACTCATTAATTGTCTAAATAGCTAACCTTTTACAATACAAGATACATGCTTATATAGGCGGTCCGAAGGTCGCGCCATTACAACACTGTGGGCCTGTCCCAACAGTAACCCAAAAACCCTAACTATGAAAGTCATCCTATCTGTACTTTGTGCTACCGCTTTCCATCACACCACAGCTCTTTGCAGTCTTCCACACTTCTCGACGCTGATCGTGGGTATCGGCACCGCTTCCTCGATTTCTCCCCTTCTGTCCTTCGTCTTCAATACCTCGACCTCATTGCTCCTTTTCCTTGATGAGGGTAGCTTAGCCCTCCTATCTTCGCTGCTTCCTTAAGTGCAGTGGTTGAGCTCTCTCTTCTCGGCTGCTCAGGTACTGTCGTCTGTTGACTTCTCCATCTCGATGTAGCAGCTTTTCCTGTAGCTACGGGACCCTGCTCCAACAGTTCCCTAACACTTACTTGTGGCTCATCCTCAAGCCACTAACAGCTGGCTTCTCCTGCTATAGCTTCTCCTTGGCTTCCTACAAAGTCCTTGCGAATCTCTGTCGAATTCCTGCGACTTCATTGTTCATAGCTTCGACACACTCTTGTGCCATCTCAAGCATATCTTGATTAATGCTGGAGTCTTCTGTATCATCAATTTCACTCTTACTTTTTTTGAACTCCTTGACCTTCTGCTCAACCACATCGATCAGCTCTGCAATTTGTTCTTGATATGGTTGAAGCAGGTTATTGAATTGTATGTCTTTTTCTCGTAACCGCTACGCTTCTTGTTGCAAACGGTTCATCTCAGTCGTCTTCCTCATCTTGGAAAGAGCTCCCAAGATCTTGACTTCTTCCTTCATTTCTGTTGTGGCCTTGTCTATGTGCTGGATGCTCTGCTGCAACTCCAGTCTCTCTGGGAGCTTGTCTAGCTCCGTCCATGTTTTTGTCGCATCGGCTAGCAATGACTCTGTGTCATCTATGCGACTCTTCATCTGCGTTGAAGCGAGTCTAAAGGCCTGTTCCCTTGCTTCCTTGTCTGCCTCAGGTGTGCCTGGTGCTCGAGCCTCAAGGTCAGCAATCTGCACTCTGTGGTCTTCATCCATCTTAACCACTGTCTCTTCCAGAACCTTTGTTCTGTCTGCAACTCTTCTTACCTTCTACGTCAGAGGTAAGGCAAACTCAATGTTACACTAGGGTAACTCCAATGCGATGCTCTGCAGGACCTGACTGAGATCCTGTTCTCTTTCTTCATATGTTCTTAACTCATTTGCCTTTGTCTGAAGGCCTGCTGTGAGTTCTGCATTCTTCCTTTTCAGCTGGGTGTTCTTTTTATAAGTCGCCAACTCTCTATCCCTGAGCTCTACGGCTAGCTGCTGCTGGATCATTTGTAATTGATCAATGGGGAACTCTACGAGATTAACCTCGACATGTTGTCTAATCTATATCTGTACATCAATCATTGAATCAGGGAATTGGATGCTCCCTGGCGGTATCAACACTATGTTGATGCGATCTTTTACAAGGACTTCTTCGCGGGAAGTCGATTATTTTGAGCTTTCTCCTGCTGTGGTCTTAGCTGGCTAATTCTATACTATGGCAGTCTTCTCAGTGACTACTCTTATCTCTAGAAGCTACTTTTCTAGTGCACTCTGCATCTTGTCTTACAATGTCTGCATCACCTGAAATGAGTCCTGCATTTCCTCCTTCAATCTTGCTGCAATTTGATCGTAGTTATCGTCTGTCAGTGCGGTTTCTAAAGCTGGCTTTGAGGTTTTTTCTTTTTTCCTCTTCTTTGGTGATTCTAGTGGCACCTATTCTGCATCTTTCCTCTTCTATCCCTATGGTAGCACTTCTACTGTATCTTTCATTTGGGAACCCTCTTTGTCTTTTCCTTTGTCCAATGGGTTTGTCTACGCGGTATCTGATGGTAGTGTGATGGTATCTTCTAATGCTTTCTTCCACTCGTCATCAAAGTATTTGATGACGTCATCTATATCCTGCGTTGTCATCTTGAATGAACCATTTTCCCAGTTATCCAGTCTAGACCTTTTTGGCCTTAGGTAGATTCTATGTTTGTCTGCCATAAAATCAAGCCGATTATCATATATGTCTACAACCTCTGTGTTGATCCGCAGTGCCTCTTGGATAACTCTCTTCAATAGTTTATAGTATTCATAGAATACTATCATATTGATCTTTTTCTTGGCTGGGTTGTTGCTCTCCCATAAGTTTGCATAGCACGCGCCTATGGGCTCGTCGCTTCCTAGCTGTTTAAATTGGGTATTGGGCGACTCTCTCCACCCAACGAATGCGCATAATATGAGCAGCCATGAGAAGTGGAAAGGATGGTTTGGCTCATCCTGTGCTGTCAAACAATCTTGAAGAAAAATATTTAGTAAAAATAAACACCAGCTAAATTTTTCACCTTCTGCAACTTGTATGGCAAGGTGAATTACTGATCCTGTGACTTCTTTTGGGCGAACCTTGGTTAACAGTCTGCCTGCAAGTAGACTAACTGTAAATCTGAGTGTATAGTTTGTTAAGCTTGTGAGGTCATAAGCCCGTCCTCCTCTCTGTATCTTATACTTGGTAACTAGGGTTGCTGGTAGCTTAGTATCCTTGGTCTTACCTGATATATGTGTCTTAGGGTCCTTACCAGTCTTGGACAGGCCGGTGATGCGGTGTATCAGGTTGACATTCAGGTCGACCTTGTTACCTAGCCAGAGGTAACCTCCATGTACACAAGAAAGTATTATGTGCACCACGGCATTAACCTCTGCACCTCATCCAAAATGTGGTATTCTCAACAAATTGAGCAAGCCTGAGCACTCAAGAATCTGGACATGTTCCATAGGAACAAATTCATCTGCACTGGTCCTCGGGTTCTGCTGAACCGTAAGATACTGATCCGAGTGAAACTGAGGATATGTCTTACTGTCTCCAAGGTTATAGTCTATAAATTTGAGAGTAGGGGTATATCCTAACAGATCTCCATCTTCCTTTACACAAGAATCAATCGGCGGTATGGGAACAGGAAACTTAGCACCCTGTTGTAATCTCATAGATCACATAAGGTTACCAATAATACATACTAAAACATAACCATAAATCAGAAACAAGAGACAAGAACAGATAGGAAAATAGATTATATTAATGTAATGAGTTCATACAAGGCACAAAACTGAACTGAGTTCTTTGCTTGGCTCAACAGCCTAATATATACAAGTTACAAACAATTACAAAATAACTACCTGTCGGTTCAGTGAACCGACATGACTATTAGTTAGCCGACTAATATTTCTAGTTAGTCGGTCGACCGACTTAGTCGGCTGACTAAGTTGGTCTTCGTTCAAGTCGACTTATGTCGACTTTCTCCTGCTACATCTCCCCCATGAACAAAATGTTTCTTCGTCCCAAAGAAACAGGGAGGTACAAAAAAGAAAACGAACTCTTGTCGAACCATTCAAACTTGCTCGTGCTGTGGACTGTGCAGACGGATGGTCGGTCTCCTCTAGACGCAGAATTCGACGATAGCTGGAGTTGTGATGGCAAGATGATGCTGAAATTCGGTCCAACTCTGCAATGCCTTCTGGATATCGATCGTTAAGGTAGTGAGATTTGAAAGGATTGACATCTTTTCGGACATGGGCATTTCTGCTATATTCTCCATGTTGGGTCCCAACAATTGGTTCTGTTCTTCTGCAGCCTTGATGAGTCATTTCATCTGTGGGCAGATGATGTTGACTTTCTCTAAGTTGGGCAGGGCCTGTTGAACCTACTGATGTGCCTCTCATTCTAGCTTCTGTAGTTTGTTGGTTTCCATCACAATTTTTTCTTCAATGGTCTGCCTCTGTTCTGCCTCTGTCGACTTCTGGCCTTCCAAATCCTGAATGCCCTGTCGCGCCTGCCTTGTCTACTGATAGACCTTCCCATAGTGATTAGGCCGGTCTCGTAATACTTCCTTAGTGACAACTGATTCTTCCATATGATCCTGTAGAACCTTGTATGCCTCCCAGAATGCAGTGTGTTGGGCCAGGAGCAGTCCAACAGTCTCCTCCTTTTGTCCTTCCTTAGTCTCTTGCATCCGGGTCTGAACGGTCGATACCATCATTTCAAAGAGCTGATATGCTCTTTCAAGTGGTCGATATGTGTCGACTTCGATAGGGCCTGGTATCACAGTCTGGACTAGAGTTCTGCATCTGCTGAGAAACTCGACTTCTTCTGCATTTTTAGCTACAAGCTCTTTATTTTTTTGATCTATCCTTTTCTTTGACTCTTTGGCCACAGTTTTAAGGAGTTGGCCGACCTCTGTGTCGTCCAAGGAACTTGCATCCCTTAGGCTAATCCGGAGACTGGATGTTCTATGTTGCTCTTTCTTTTTCTTCGGTTTGTCTGTCTGTTCTTGGGTATCTGTAGCAATTGAGGTTGGGTCCGTGGTTGATGGAATGGAGGTTGAGGGTTTTTCTGGTTGGTGAGGTGGTAGGGAAGTCGGGAGTGTTTCTTGTTGAGAAGGTGGTATGACCACTTCCAGTTGTGAAGATAATGGTGGCTATGATGGGTTTGGCTGTAATTCTGGTGGTGGGGATTTTGATGGTGGGGGTGGTGGTGAAGGAGGTTGTGATTATGGTGGTGTTGGGATGGAGTGGGGGTATGGAAAGGGGTCGAAGGGTTAGCTGGAGTGTGTTGTGAAATTTGGTCAAAAGAGATACCCGCTTCCAAAGGTGTAGTGGGTAGGTCATCCTGGGTGTCGGTGTCGATTGGCTTTGTGACAAATTTTGATGTTCCTATTACGTCACCCTGTTGGTCGCGGGTGAGTGTCATCGTAACAGTTGCATAGGGAATTTTTCTTGCATAGAGAGGATATTTTGTTTGTATTTTCTGGGCCGACTTAAACAGTGCAGGAAGTGTCGCGAAGAAAGCTTTAAGCTCAGCGTCCTGGTCGACCGTCGCTCTGAGTGCCTCCGGGATGGCGCGTTGATATTCCTCAGGGGGAATGTCTTCTTGCTGTACTTGTGCTTGTTCCTTGACTATGGTTGTCGGGGATGGGGGGGGAGGGGTTGACACAAGGTCGACCACATTTTCAGGTGTCTGTGCCGTTTTTGCTTTCTTTGGCCGACCCTCCAGAGCTCCTGCATCCAGATACCGTTGAAACTGAACTTCAACTGACACTTTATTTACACGGGCATCCTCGACTATGTCGACGGCCACGGCTTCTAGTTCCTCCTCATCGTCGGACGAGTCAGCCAGAATAAGCTTGCACTTACCCCTACCTTGTTGTAGTTTTTGGGCCTTGATTTTTTTCCTTGCGACAGCTATCTCCTTAGCCAGCTTCTTGATGATGCTTTTAGATAAAGAATATTTCGGGTCGTGGCCTTCGACTTCACCTGTCGGTACTTGACTGGGGTCGATGGTTGCTGGAGCCGGAGGAGTTGTCTATTGCTGTGGTGGTACTGTTGTTTGTTGTTGTTCTGTCGGCTAGGGGTCGACTACCTTTGCAGTCAGAGGTTTGACAGTGATGTGTACCTGACTAGTGGGCACAGTCAGGGTATCCTGCGACACAAATGTGCTGATGTATAAATTTAGCTCGTAGTCCTCTTCTTTTTCCTGGTCGGTGAGGGGCTCTATGATGGAGAAGTCGACCTGCTTGGCAGCCTCTAGAATTGGTATTTTTTTCTGCGCTTGTTGGGTCAACTCTCAGAAAATCTGCTCGATCGTCGGATAGTAGTCGAGGTCCTGTGCTTTGGGGTCCTGACCTCACATGTACCAGACTGATGTATGATCAAGTTCTAACTGTATATGAGACTCAGCAGGGAGGTTTTGTCAGATGTTCTGGGGCACCCTCCACCTCGTCATGTGAACCTTCAACTACTGGAACCAGTTTTCCAAGAAGAGTTTCCCCTGTGCCAGCTCATGCAGGGTGCCTTTTTGTGAAAAGGGTTTAAAGCGGTGCATTTGGAACTTGGTTGGCTCCCAGAAGACTGGACTACCTTCTGGACAAATATGGTACATAACAATCCAAAGAATGAGAGAGGGGAACTTGATCATACCTCCTGTCTCCTGGCAGCATTCGTAGATGGTTTTGATCATGTCGGCAACATAATCTCCCCATCGGTAGATCCGACCGTCGGTCGCGATTGTGTCGACTGCTTCCAACATCTCCAGTTTAAGGTCGCTACCCCGACCTACCAATGTAAGGGTGATTGCTATGATTTTAGCCACGATTTGCGGTGTCCTTGTCGCAATCTGTCCGATCATCAAGCCTTTGGAATTCTTGCCTGATGGTGAGCCCGTAAGTTCTTGGACTAACCCGTCTTTGATCCCAATAGGTACAGGGTTGCCTTGGTTGGATAGACCCGTAATCTTGGAGATAACATCCCCGGTGATATCAATTGGCTGGTCGAAGTAGAATCGGCCGTTATCGTAGCGACTGATAATGAATTTAACAGCTGCTTCCTTCGTCCCACCGAAGCTTTCCATCAGTGGTGCGTTAGGGTAGTTGAAGATGCTGCTCTTTCGAATTTTCTTAGCGGCCTGGGTCATTCTGTTGTCAACATAGGCCCACTCTTGGACCTCTTGCCAGAGTTTCTGGAATTGGCCCTCCTGTACCTTTGCATTTTTTATGTTCTTTAAGCAGTTGAGCAAGGGGGTGTCCTCTGCTTGCAGCTCCTTTTCCTTGGTCGTGGCTCTGGTTAGTTTGGGTGCCATTGCGTCGGACTGGTCGGGGTTTTGACAGGGTTCTTGTGCTTTGGTCAACTGAGATTGCGGGTGCTCTGAGGGTAAGTGGTGTGGTGAATGAACCTTCGACTGTCCATTATTTATAGGCGTGGGTGGGGTTGAGTGTCAAAATGGGTGTATTAATGGCAGACTTGTCAGTCCAACTGCAATACTTGAGTGCGATTTAATGGAGGATCTGTTTCGGTGCTCAAGGCCATCAATGCGTGATGGGACTTTCGAAGTTGATGGTCGGTGTCATTGGTGAAAATGGTCGGCCTGACTGGTCGATGGTGGTGATGTCGGTTGTCGGAGCAGTGAGTTGCTGTCATGGCTTTTTGTGTCGGATGTATTATTTTGTTTTGGAATTTTTCTATCTTTTTATGGGTTTTGAGTGACGGTTAAGGTCGTTATTTGATTTTTTTTTTTTTCAGTTTCTATAACGTTTGAGTCGGGCTCCATTAACGAGCTTCCGAAATACTAGGCCCTGAAATTTCTTCAGTCGGACTGAACCGTTGGGATATATTTCTTCGACAACGTAAGGTCCCATCCATTCTGTGTGTAATTTCTTGGGTTTTCCCTTGACTCGACTGTTATAAAGTAAAGCAAGGTCGTCGACCGACAGGTTTTTGTTTTTGATGTTACGGTCGTGCCAGGATTTCTGTTGTTGTTTGTGAATTTCTTGATGCTGAATAGCCATGATTTGATGTTCTTCTAGCTTACTGAGTTGACATAGTCGGTCCTTTCTTGCCTGTTCGACATCGACATGTAGTATCTGTGCAATAATAGGTGTTTGCTGTCGAAAATGTAGGGGGACGACTACTTCCTGCCCATAGACTATTCAAAAGGGGGTTTGGTCGATCGACCGTTTATATGTTGTCCTATATTCCTAGAGAACCGCAGGGATTTTCTCATCCCAGTCGTCTTTTTCGGTGTTGCATATTTTGGTTAACCCTTTTGTCAATGTTTTGTTAAAAGCTTCAATCGCACCGTTCAACTGAGGATGATATGCAGTGCTTCGTTGGTGGTCGATGTGAAACTGGTCGGTCAAATTTTTGATGGTTTTGTTGATAAAGTGTGATCCTTGGTCACTAATCAATGTGAGTGGGCATCCAAATCTAGTGATAATGTTTTTGTAGATAAACTTAGCAGCTACCACACTTGAACATGTATCGACAGGTTCAGCTTCTGCCCATTTGGTGACATATTCCACTGCCGTGATAATATATCTTGCACCTGATCGTTTGGCTGGGATAGGAAAAGGTCCTATGAAGTCTATAGCCCAAAGTTCGAATGTGAGACTAGGGTTTACAGATATCAAGGGAATTTCTGTGCTCAATAGAGTTCGACCAAGTCGTTGACATCTATCGCATCGACTAACAAAGTTTTTGCAATCTTTGTGGATGGTCGGCCACCATAAGCCCGACTGTTGGATTTTTCTTGCAGTTGTATCCGCTTGAAAATGTCCTCCTGCAGGTCCATAGTGTGCTTCATGCATGATTTGTTCTCTCTCATGGTCAAGTACACAACGTCTGAGAATGTCGTCTAACCCCATTTTGTACAAAAATCCATTGATGAGGCTGTAGGGTGCAGCCTTCATAGCTAAGATTTGTTTCTTCTTGGTGTTCAGACCTTTGGGTGCCTGACCTGTCTCTAAGAACTGAGCTATTTCTTCTAGTTCTTCGAGTACTGCTTCTATGCGAAATAGATGTGCATCCGGAAAGTCGTCGTCGATTCCGGTCGGCTCCTCCCCTGTGTCTATATGTGATAGGTGGTCGGGTCCGAAATTTAGCTTTCCTGGTTGGACCACTACTTCAAACTCAAATTATTGAAAAAGAAGTAACCATCGAAAAATTCTTCCATGATGAAGGGGTTTATTAACAAGGTACTTCAAAGCTTGATGGTCGGTATAAAATATGAAAGGGTTGGCCAAAAGGTAATGTCGATACTTCTGGAGGGAAAAGACCATACCTAGGGCTTCTCGTTCAGTGGTCGAGTAGTTCCTTTCAGCTTTATTTAATTTTCGACTACTGTATACTATAGGGTAATCCATCCCATCATCCCCTGGTTGAGTAAGAATGGCTCCAATTGCGATGCCTGATGCATCAATATGCACATGAAATTTGGTCGACCAGTTGGGAAATTTAAGTATGGGAGCTTCGACCAGTTTTCTTTTCAATTTGTCGAAGGATATTTGGCATTCGTCTGTCCATATAAACTCTTGATCTTCTTTTAGCAGTTCCTCCAGAGGGTAAGTCATATCTGAATAGTGTCTGATGAATTTCCTATAGTATCCTGTATGGCCCAATAACACCCGGACCTATTTAGGGTTTATTGGGGGTTTTAGGTCGAGGATTATGGGATGGATTGCCGAAAACAGCTCCATCTATCGTCGAAGTCTGTGTCAAGAGGAGACCGACCATCCATCTGCACAGTCCACAGCACGAGCAAGTTTGAATGGTTCGACAAGAGTTCGTTTTCTTTTTTGTACCTCCCTGTTTCTTCGGGACGAAGAAACGATTTGTTCATGGGGGAGATGTAGCAGGATCAAGTTGACATAAGTTGACTTGAACGAAGACCAACTTAGTCAGCCGACTAAGTCAATGGGCCGACTAAGTCGATCGACCGACTAACTAGAAAGATTAGTCGGCTAACTAATAGTTGTGTCGGTTCACCGAACCGACAGGTAGTTATTTTGTAACTGTTTGTAACTTGTATATATTAGGCTGTTGAGCCAAGCAAAGAACTCAGTTCAGTTCTGTGCCTTGTATGAACTCATTACATTAATATAATCTGTTTTCCTATTTGTTCTTGTCTCTTGTATATGATTTATGGTTATGTTTTAGTATGTATTATTGGTAACCTTATGTGATCTATGAGATTACAACACACCCTTGGGAATGTTTACCTCTGGTGTGTCTTCAACTCGTGGCATGATGTACTCCGTTTCCATATGAACTTCTTCCTCCAGCTCCGAGCTGGACTCTTCTACTATCTGAGCTTGACTCCTCATCCTTGGCGGCTGTCTTCCCTGTGATGTACCTAATTTCACAACATTGGGTGGCGTCATCATAGAGAACATAAGGCCACCACGTTGGAACCTCTGCACAATGTCCTCTAAAGCTTCTGTCTCAGACAGAACCCACTCGGTGCAATACTGTGGACTGGCAATGGCTGCGAAATTGGAAACACCCACACTCTGTAACTGGAGTATCTCTGTGCAGGGAAAACTCTTCAAATTGCTCTGCAACTCTTAGAAATCACACAAATAACCCTTTTGTATGAATAATTTATGAATTTATAACAAGGCGGTCATTTCTAAAGCAACGGTCACTCAATTTGGACCCGTCGGTGGTATTAATTGCATGGACAAGACAATACCCATCATTTTGATCCTCATTAATTGCTGAAATCCGATCAAATTTCCCTCGAAACTTGTGTGCAGGTGCCGGTCTCGACCAAGATTTAGCAAATCTAGAAAAATCATTATACTATTGCCAAATCTAGGGTAACGTATACCGGTCATCTCTATATTAACTACTTGTCAGAAGGCGAAGTGACTGGCCCTCTGTCCCTTTTCAAAATTGTCTACGTGGCACGAGGAATATCGCATTGTTGCGATGTCCCACCGCATCGTTCTCAACTATAATGCGGGCGTGAGACTCCTCAACATTCAAAACTCCGCAACATTCAAAGACATGCACAAAATAAACTCTTTTTTTTTTTTTTACCGAAAGCATCCTATGACCTGCGCAACATAAACTTTCCTGATGCGATTCCTTATACTTAGAATATTTAAAACTTTTTACCTGCCGGTGTAGACTAGTAACCGGTGCGATGCCTCCTTTCAACTACACTGGACATCTGCACTCTCAAATCTGTCTGAGTTAGGGCTGAGCGGTGGAGTGGCTGTCGCTATAGAGCTTAAGCCTACTACCATTAATCAATGTAGGAAGAAGCTCCCCATTCAGTTTGTTGAGCTGAACGACACCTCCTTCTGTAACATACTAAATCTGATATGGCCCCAACCAATGCATCTTGAACTTCCCTGGAAACTTAACAAATTTAATTTCATATAGGAGCACTAGGTCTCCTATCTAAAAACTCTTGCTCTTAATGTTCCTATCATGCCAAGCTTTTTCTCGTGCCTTCTACACTTTTTGATGGAATCCTGCGATGAATCTGTCTTCCTCTAAGGCAAGCATTTGCGCTAGCCTTTCATTCATCGTATGTGTATCAGCTATCTCGGTAATTTGAGCAACTCTTAAACTGGGAATGAATATTCAATATGCATAACAACCTCTTGTCCATACACTAAGCTAAAAGGTTTGTGTCCTGTAAGTTTCTTGCATGTAGTCCTATAAGCCCATAATACATCATTAACCCTGAGGTCCCAATCATTTCTTTGGCTATTACAGATCTTAGTAAGGGCATTTTCTAGAATCTTGTTAAAATCCTCCACCGCACCATTAGCTTGTGGGTGGTAGGGAGTGCTCTTATGGTGCTGGATCTGGAATTCCTACGTCAAAGCCTCAATAGTGCGGTTCAGAAAATGTGTGCCTTGATCACTCATCAAAATTACTAGACATCCAAATCTACTAATGATGTTCTAAAAAATGAACTATGCAGCTGTAGTAGCATCACAATTCCTTACTGCCTTAGCCTCTGGCTACCTGGTGAGGTATTCTGTTCCTGTGATGATGTATCTTGCACCTGTTCATTTTCTTGGTGGGTTGATAGGACCCACAAATTCTATAGCCCACTTGTCAAATGCCCACAGCGTAATCTATGGTCGCAGTAGCATTTCATCTCTCCGCGAAGGTTTTCCTACCCTCTGGCAGATATCGCAACATCTGCAAAACTCCTTAGTGTCTTTGTGCAAAGTAGGCCACCATAACCCTACTGTCAGGATTTTCTGAGTAGTCGGCTTTCTTGTGAAATGACCTCCTGCGGCACCTGAGTGTGCTTCTCTGATAATGGCCTCTTTCTCGTGTGGCATCACGCATCTGCACAAGACTTCATCTGGTCCTAACTTATATAGATGTCTTGTGATCAAAGTGAAGTCTGTTACTTTCACAACTAACTGTCTCTTTTGCTGCTTAGTGAAGTCAACTGGTGCCCACCCTATAGTGAGAAAGTGAATAATATCCTCATAGTATTCATCTACGATGTGGATAGAGAATAATTGCGCATCTGGCAGATTATCCTCTAAATTACTTGGTTCTTCTCCTGAGTCTATTCACGATAGATGGTCGGGTCCGACATTCGATCTTCCTGGTTTTACAATGATTTCAAAATCATACTCCTGAAACAGGAGTAACCATCTACAGATCCTTCCCCTTAACACTGGCTTATTGTCCAAATACTTTAAAGCGAAATGGTCAGTAAACATCTTGAATGGGGCACCCAACAGGTAGTGCCTAAACTTTTGTAGAGCATACACCATAGCTAATCCTTCTCGTTCTGTAGTGTTGTAGTTCTTTTCTACTGTTGATAAATTTCTGCTGGAGTATGCGATCAGATGATCGATACCTCCTTCTCCTGGCTGCGTTAAGACGATGCCCAGTGCGATGCCAGATGCATCCACATGAACATGAAATGGTTTTCTCCAATATGGGAATACTAAGATGGGTGCTGTGACCATCTTCTCTTTAAGTGTGTCTAAGCTGTGCTGGAATTCCTCATTCCATAGGAATTTTACGTCTTTCTTTAACAACTTTTCCATTGGTGCTGTGATCTTTACATATCCCTTTATGAATTTTCTATAGTAACCGGTATGACCAAGCACTGTTCTCAATTGCTTGACTGAGTTGGGTGCTGGGAGATGTACAATGATGGCAATCTTTGTAGGATCTACCATCAAGCCTTGTCTGCAAACAATATGACCCAACAAAATACCAAATGGTGCACAGAATATACATTTCTTCAAGTTAAGAGAAATCTGATATTGCCTGCATTTCTCTAACATGAGCCTTAAATCTCCTATATGCTTGTCAATTAATCCAAATACAGTCCAATCACCAAAATAGACTTCTATGAATTTATGAATGTATTCCTTGAATACAGCAACTACTATTCTAGAAAAGATAGTTGGTTCATTTTTAAGACCAAAGGGCATTACCGTATACTGGAATGAGCCCCATTCTGTCGCAAAGGTGGTCTTATGTCGATCCTCTAGATGGATTTTGATCTGGTGATAGCCTGAAAAGCCATCAGTGAAGGAGTAGACCTCCTGTCCTCCCACATTGTCTACAACCTCATCAGTAAACGGTGTCGGAAATGGGTCATGAAGCGATGCGTCGTTGAGTTTGCGCAAATCAACATAGATCCTTATGTCTCCTTTAGTTTTCTTTTCTTATACGACCATGGGACTAACCCATTCACTTTCTTCTACTGGCTCAATGATGCCTACTGCTAGCATCTTATCGATCTCATCCTTAACTTTTTCTTTATAGCAGGGATTCAATCTATATGGACGCTGCTTAACTGGCCTAGCATCCTCTTTTAATGGGATCCACATTACTCCCAAATCTCCTACTATTCCCTTCATCTCTATGAACTTAGTGGGGAATAAGTCCTGATAGTCATGTAACAGATCTGCAATGTGTCCTACTATTGCATCATCCCAATAGTCTCCAATAGAGGCAAACTTTGGTTCTGTTTCTATGCCAATATTGATCTTTTTAATCTTGATAGGGTCTGTGATAGCTGGAATCTCAAGTTTTGGTCCATCAACATCACGAGTCCCTTCATACTCAGGAATGTTGATACTATAAGGATTCTCATCCTCATCCTCTGACTCTGCTGCAAAGTTGTAGCACTCTACGGCCTGTTCTAACTGGATAGCCCAATCAGACTAAGCAAACACTGATTGGGTACAGTCATCAAATATCTTATTTTTTATAACACCTAGGGCCTTATCAATGTTTGGATACTCAGATTCAAAAGTGAAAGTGAGTAGAAAGCTGTCTATCATAAGTGGCCATGTGATGGTTCCTCTACACAATTCTGTCTCTATGTACCAATTCCTCGGCACTGTGTCTAAAGTGTGAATGAATAGGTGAACCCATTCATCCTCTGGAACTGTCGACCAACTCTGTTCACAAATCTGGATATGTGACCTGGGGTCACTTTCTCCTGTATATTTCTACTGTAAGGGCTCCTTGTCATGAGAGAACCTGATCACCATCAGTCTCTTAAAGTCATCCCATGATGTGATGTGTTCTCTATGTGCATGCCACCATCTTGCAGGTGTGGATTTTACTGCAAGGTCAATAGTTGTCATCCTCTGCTCCTGAGGAATGTCTTGCTCAAACTGCTGTAAGAAGTCTTTGACATCCGTTAAGCCATGAAATGACGGAATATCAATAATATCTACACCAATCCATCGTAGTGACTTAGTCATAAACGCACATCTGCGAGCTGAGACTTCATAAAGTATGTTCTACCAGTTCTCTAGACCAACATCCGAGTCTGATGCGCATGAGCTGTCGCATCGCCAACTAATGTTTCCTTCTGCGGTCAGGTTGATGTAATCACTCTGATTAGCTGTCATCTGATAGAGGCTCTCCATGTTACATACCTCTTCTTCTGCTCGGATAGGCTCAATATATCTAGGACCCTGAAAAGGATCCAATGGTGCGATGACCCGGATCTGACTATCCTCGAAGGTCATTTGTCTTCTCTTTAAATTGATAACAGCCATGTTATTGATTGCCCAATAAATACCTAGTAGAGCTAGATATGGTCTACTATCACCAATGATCTCTATAACTTCAAATTCGGCAGAGCTGCGAACTCCGTCGATATCAACTGGCACCTGTGGTAATCGACCCAGTGGTGATACCCTCTGCTGATTGGCTAAGCGCAGATGGATAGGTGATATTGCAAGCTTAGGGATACCCATATGTTCCCATGTCTTCTTATTCAGAACATTAACTTCCGATCCTAAGTCTAGGATGACCTCGTCCATTTCAAATTCTCCAACTTGCGCTGTGAGTTTCATCTCTCTTCCTGTTCTTGTATGTCCCATAATATTATGAACAGCATGCTGCGCACTACTCACAGAAGAAGATGGCTGACACTGGTCTATGATGCGCTGAAGCTCTCTGATAGCTTCCTCATTTCTAATGAGTTTCAAGCAACTTCGCAGGAAGGATTGTACTCGTCCTCTTCGCACCTTCCCGATGTGGTATCCTGCGATATCTGCATAGGACTAATGCCACAAGGTGTTTGCTGCGGTATGCCTCTGCATGCCAGTACCTGCGATCTTAATGGTGTAGGGTCCTCAAAGGAAGTTTGAACTTTTGGGAATGTTTCTTTATTCTTCTGCAGGTCGAGTGGTGTTGATTTATTAGTAGCTTTATGCACCCACTCGGGACTTATGTTCTTTGCATCATCCTGCGATGTTCTACTAGTAGAGACACCGCTGCGAGTCACTATATTGACTCTTGGTTCTGGCTCTTTCTGCTCAGCAGCAATAAGCTGGATGTTCTGGTGTACTGCTGGCTTCGGTTCCCTGATCTTGGCTATCAAGGTAGGACATTCTTCTATAGCGTGATCATAAGATTTGCAATAGTTACATATGGTGGTAGGGTTCTGACAATCCCTAGCATAATGTCCTACAATTCCACAGTTGTAACAAGTAATAGGTCCACGACCACGGCCAAAGGCTTCTCCATGGCCAAAGCCTCCTCCATGGCCTCGTCCTTTGAATCCTCCTCCATGGCCAACATGAGCCTGTTCATGCTGTGGTCCTGCTGCTGGACCTGGTGTCTCTGACTGGACTCTGTATAAGTCATGTTTTCTATCGACCATGAGGTCATAAGCTTAGAAATTATGTTCATCATGATCTATTAACTTGCAGAATTTACAGTATAAGTTCTTAGGGGTCTGTACATACTTCTGAAGTAAAGGGAATTTCGGTGGTCGGTGTCCTCTTGTTCTGCAGAGTTCACACCACAGCCCTTGAGTCTGTAATAAGGGGTTAGGAGCCCCACTTGCTAAATATTCTACAAATACTGGACAGTGAGCGTTAGTATGGCCTTGTCCTTTACACTTGGTACACCATAGATCTTGTACAATCTCTTTTCCTTTATTAATCTCATGCATCTGTAATGTGAGATTAGCTAGCTGGTTCTGTAGGTTTGTCATACCTGTACTGGTCTCTGCTAGAGGTGAATCCTCTAGTTTCATTGCCATCTCCAATGCTTCATCCTGTGTATGGAGTATCTGTTGCATTAATGGAAGTCTGATGTGAGGGAGCAGTGCTACGATGAACCATTCCTTATGCTGCTCTGGCGCAAACTCAAAACTGACTTGGTCTATAAGGGCTTTGAATTTCTGATCAAAGTCCCATACGGACTCTATAGGTAACTGTTTGATGTATTTGAGTTCTATAATGCACTGTGACTCTGACTTAGGTTTCTTAAACTCTTTAATCATTGTGGTCTTGATCTGTACAAGTGTTCTAGTTGGCGTTGTGGTAAACTTCATATACCATGTTAAAGCTCTGTCTCTGAGTGTAGTGACCAACTGGACAAGTTTAATATTATCATCGTGGATCCCTTTAATGGTCCAGACAGCTTCACATAGGAACCAATGCTGTTTCGGGTCTTTTGCCCCTGTACCCTTGAAGGTAGGTAACTTCATGTCATCCCCCATTTTGTTTCTATGTGGTGGATGTTGAGTTGCTATATTACTACCACTCGGCATTGTAGGTGTAGGAGATGTAGCGGTAGTATGTACTGTATGTGAACTACTAGATGTAGTTCCCACTAGATTATTCTGAGTCCCGGTTGTTTTATGTGGGGTGTGAGGGTGGTAAGGGATACCTCCTACTGTTCTTTCTATGGTACTGTGACTCTGCTCTCTAGGACTGTCTGAACTGTTTTCAAAGAGAGGATATCTGAAATCTACTTTATATTTCTTACCACTACATGTATGTCCAATTTCATCAAAGTCACTCTCAAACTCTTGTGACATTACACTTATTTACTTATTCATCTGAGACTAGATCCATTACTCCTTTTTCATGTAATAACATCTTAATGTACAAGTTTAAAGAGCTTAGGTACTTACTGTGATATCCTTTGAATAAGTACCTCTCTGCTTCACTGAAGCTCTTTCTTTGATCGACTGCGAACTCTGTAACGAAGCCTTCCAGCAAACTCGTAAGACAGAAGTCTACTGCGTGCGAAGTGGGATTATCTATACTCTTCACGGTCTGAATCAGCTCCGATGTCTAGGCTATGTCCCTTTTCTTCTTGAATAGGTTCTTATCCATCAACTTTGATAACCAGTCGTACAACTCATTTCCATAGGTCGCAAAAAATATCGTATGTAGATCAGTGAAGATATATTTTTGTAACCATTCCTCTGTACTCAGTCTAGGACTCTTGTTTTCTTGTTCAGCAAATTCTTTCTCCTTAGACCCAACCCACTGGTTGAATTATTCTTTCATAGGATGCCAACAAAACATTAGCTCTGTAATGTGTTCAAAGCTGGCAATGGAACCATTTGTTGGTCGCTGTGGGTAGACCCGGTTTACTTGTTATGTACCAACAACACCCCTAGCTCACTGGCCCTTTCAGCGACAGACCATAGAATGGCCTGAAGTCTCACCCGAAGTGATCTGGATGGGTTGGCTGAAAACTTAAGTGTCCTCAACCAGGTTCTACAGCATCCTGGTGGTTCTTGTCTCTTCCTAGCCAGCGGGATCTCTCATTGCTGCATTGTTTCCCTCTTCCTAGCGGACTCTACTAGGAGACTGGCTCTTAGTGCACCACAGCTTCTATAACGGTGTGCAAACTCTCCCCTCTACTTAGCTCTTATCCTGCGATGTCTCACACCACAATTCCTTTAACAGAGCGATATCACCTTTCTATACTGTGATATCTTCTACGGTAAGACTTCAATATGACCCTCACGGTCCAGAGGCTTCCTCTCTTAGTATAATAGTTAAGCTAAACAGCCTCACTTAGACTCCTACTGTCTAATATGCTTAACATCAACTATGCTCAACTTGCTGAACTGATATGCTGAAATCACTTAACACTGTAACTGCAACTGTCGTAAATCAAACACTGATAACTCATACACAGAAGACTTAACAGATTCAACTCGCAGTTAATCTTTCATGCTACTATAAACTAGAGATAGCATACATTCATTCAATAACTGATAGTAAAGTTCATGCAATGAGTAATAGATAACAAATAAGTAAAGCACAATCACATGAACAGTCACACAACACATGGATTTTACGTGGTTCACCTCTAGGGGGGAAGCTACATCCACGGGAACTGGTTTGTATATTATATCTTGAGAGAGTAAACACAGTTCTGCTGCAACCTAATATGCAGCTTGAGATCTTCTGGGAAACTCCACACACACAGCCGGGAGCCCTTCTCTCTTAGATTTCTTCTCTTATATTGCCTTCTCTTACAATATACTCTTCCTCTCTCTCTCTCAATCCCTGCGGATTGTTCAATCCCTGCAGATTGTTCAATCCCTGTGGATTGTTACATACATGCTCTAGGAGCCAGCTACTGGTTACAGTAAGATAATACAGACTGAATAACAGGACCAGAGCTCGACTCTTACAATACTGCAAAATTACTATGAGCTAACAGACTGACTGACTCTCTGACTCATTAATTGTTTGAATAGCTAACCTTTTACAATACAAGATACATGCTTATATAGGCGGCCCGAAGGTCTCGCCATTACAACACTGTGGGCCTATCCCAATAGTAACCCAAAAAGACTCTCTAACTCATTAATTATCTGAATAGCTAACCTTTTACAATACAAGATACATGCTTATATAGGCGGCCCGAAGGTCTCGCCATTACAACACTGTGGGCCTGTCCCAACAGTAACCCAAAAACCCTAACTGTGAAATTCGGCCTATCTGTACTTTGTACTGCTGCTTTCCGTTACACCACAGCTCTCTGCAGTCTTCCACGCTTCCTGGCACTGATCGTGGGTATGGGCACCGCTTCCTCGGTCACTTCCCTTATGTCCTTCATCTTCAATACCTCAGCCTCGTTGCTCCTTTTTCTTTATGAGGGTAGCTGAGCCCTCCTGTCTTCGCTGCTGCCTTAAGTGCAGTGGTTGAGCTCTCTCTTCTCGGCCGCTCAGGTACTATCATCTGTTGAATTCTCCGTCCCGATGTAGCAGCTTTTCCTGTAGCTGCGGGACCCTACTCCAACACATAATCACATAATAAATTAACCTAGCATTTGTTACCCAATAATTTCCAACATAAAAATAAAATTCCATAATTAATTGTTAACCCAATGATTCCAATTTACATAGTTTATGAACCCCACATAAGCATCCAATGAGAGGTTGTGGTGAACACGTTGCTACCTAATCCTTAGTGAGTGTTAAAGTTGAAATAGATGAAAATTATATTTTTTTATTGGCTAGAATTTTACTATTGTTGTGCTTTTTTACTTCAATATTATTTTTTAGTTCAAATTTGCATTAAAGTAAAATTGTTTTATTTTTTTTCAAAAACCCTAAAATTTAAGATATTTAACTTCCCACAATGAAATTAATGGATTTCCAAACTCCCACAGCTATTTTTTGACATATTATTTTTTAGTTTAAATTTGCATTAAAGTACAATTGTTTTATTTTTTTGTTAAAAACCCTACACTTTAACATATTTAACTTCCCACAAGGAAATTAATGGTTTTCAAAACTCCCACAACTATTTTTTTGACATAGTTCTTTCTCTCAGTTGGTCAAGAAACCAACACAAACTGTCTCACCGCCTTGAGACAATCGAGCACTACCTTGATAAAAAATCATATGCATCAGTGACATTATCATTGGAAATAATGCAAGCACATGATATTACCTCATGAATTACTTTGTACATGATTCCTTAATTTCTCTCTACCACAAATAACATGAGAGGTATTATCCTCTAACCCCCGCACCAAGGTTGATGCAATCAATGCTAACTTAAAATTTGACCTAACTGACCTAATAATCTTTTCTTTCCCTTCATTGAAAATAGATATTTATGAAGACTATTAGATCATTTGATTGGTAAGAAAAAACATTTTGGATGTCATTAAACTGAGACGCATATCCTTAATATGGAAATGATATCTTCCCACTTTTTAACAGGCTACTTATCAATTCCATTTAGAGAAGAAACAACTTTTAAATCAGATTTAGTTTCCAAGATTTCACCTAGGATTGACATTGTAAGGGAAGCCATAGGCCATCTTAATATCAAAGCCAAAGTGGGAAGACTATCTCTCCTAAGGGAAAAAAATTCTTTGACCATTGTTTAGTGATGAAATATGAGATGCGGGTAGTGTTGCCGCCTTTCACACACCTGGGTCAAATGGTAGAAATCTTCAAGCCACTCGGTGTGTCCTTGGGGGCAAGTCTCGAGTCAAGGCTGTCACCTTGTTCTTGACTCCTCCGTTTAGGCTCAACTCCTAACGAAGCCAAGGGGGGTAGACCCTATTAAGTTACAAAGGCAAAATTGTTTAGTATGATGATGGTATTAAAGAGTATGTTTTTTAGGAGTTTTGACTTAGCAATTGTAAACAACAAATAACCAGATAAGATAATCACAAGTAAGCACGAAATGACACACAATCGCATATAGATTGAAAGAAATAAACATTTGACCAGTGCCAAAAATGGAGTCAAAAATATTTTAAGAGTGCTTGCAAGTGCTGAAATAAATGTTTTGCAATTGTATCTTGGTTAATTTTAAATTAATGTGAAGATGAGTAATTTAACTTAGGCGAGGGGACTCCAGATATACCCAGGGGGTACTTGAAGTATGTCCAAAAGTAAACCGTCACGGCTACCCGCAAGGAATATGTGGATTGAATGGAGTCTCTGAGGTTATTGTTCATAATGCACCCAAAGGTGTAACAGAGATCGGTGCCGCGAGGTCATTTTTCAGGAGTTCCCGCCCCCTTTGGGTATTTTGCCACCGTAATGGTTTGATCGAGGCATTGGATTTTCGCCTGACGGTTTGTCAATTTTGGGAGAGTGAATCATAATTATTCTAGTCACTCAAGTGATTTTGATGCAGCTTGACTAATCAGATGAACCGTAGCCAAGTACAGAGCATACACACTGGAGTCTTCGTTATTTTTAGTTAATTTTAAGATAGGTGTTCTTGTTAAAAAGAAAAACCTCCAAGAACCTCTTTCGATCCAAGTGGATCTCAATCGGGGAATCAAGTAAGGGTTAATTTTATTATAGCTAATGAACAATTGATGAAAAAGGAATCGAAGATACACAATGTCGGTTTTCTAATTAGTCCTACCACGCATCTCTTTCCCCTTGTGGTTCAATCGAGAAGTCGTGGGGTAAGTAGTATGATTACTCTTGAAATTAAAATATGGAATAATGAAAAATGTTATCAAAGTATACAATCCTACATAACAAGACTAATCTAGAGCAAAAACGGGAAAAAATGCAAAAAGGTGAAACAGACATGGATCCCCCCGAGTGGGGATGGGGAGTGGGCTCGAAAGAGCCAACTCGAATTGATTATTTTTATTATTATTGGTTACAATATCAGAAAAATAAATTATGCACTTTGTTCCTTGTTATATGGGATCCAAAGGCTCACAACAAACTTGTAACAAGCTAAAATAAAATCACAGTGGTGGGGGAAGCCTCCGGGAAGCTCTGGTTCGCCCAAGAGTTGGAAAATGGGCAGAGTCTCCTTCTCTTTTTGTTAAACCTGCTAAAAAATAGCAAGCAATTAAAATCAAATGTGCCCAAAAACACTTTAAAAGCGTTTTGGGTCACCACGCTAGTTACCGAAAAAAAACTAAGTAAAAAATTGTTGAAAGGGGCTAATCTAGTTTTGCAAAAAGGAACCAAGGAAAGCAAGCTTTCCTTGGGATATTGGATTTCTGTTTGGCAGCCAATGAGATATGCACTTTTCTTGCAGAATTTAAATCTTTAAAGAACGAAAAAAGAAACTACCTTATGAACAAGCTTTAGATCTATGATTTAGCTACTTGCAAAAAAGGAAATTCCTACACCTAGATCTATCTTTATGAAATGATATTCTTTATGAAATTGCAGATCTAAGCAGTAAGACTCTTATGAACTAGATCTAACAATATATATTCAATTCTTAGAATTGGATATGATCATAAGAGGAAGAAACAGGTAACCGGAAGATTGATTTTTTAAAGAAAGGAGAAAAAGATAAGAGAAGGGCGACTCGTTGCTTGAATGGAACCAAGCTAAAAAGAGGCCCTTTTGTGGAGCACTGAGGGACAGATTCTTGAGCTTATTAGATAAGGAATGGCATCAATATTGATCCACACCTTCATCCAATTGGGAACCTGCAACTAGATAACACAAGCCTGCACAACACCTTGTGAGATCTGGATATAGATGTATAAAGCAACAAAAATGAAAGCTCATGCAAAAGTAATCTTATTTAAGCATATAACTGAAATTCTTGAGCATACATAATATGGATAAACAAGAGCAAGCAATCTAACTTGCCTAGTTTACACCCTTACTTGATTCAACCGAATCCTTGAAGCTAGAAAACAAAAGCAGCACAAAAATTGGAAAGAAATTGCAGTTACCACATTAGCGGCATGACACTGGGAATCCACACAAACACATGCAATACATGGTATAGCCTCCAAAGCTTCTTTATTCACAAAATATAACAGTATTACAATGGCAACAACTCCTCAATCCAGCTCTAACTAGCTTGGAAGAGGTACCCTGAGCTTTATTTATACACAAAATTGAAACCCCAGCCCAAAGGGGGCACAAATCCCAAGGAGATAGACCACTGTGGCTGAAGGAGAGTCCATCAATGCCTGATCTGAAGCTGAACTGAACTTCTATTGAGTTTGAATGTCAATCAGAGAGCTGATCTGACTGACACCTCAACCTGTTGACTGAAGCATCCACCAAAAATCATCCAGATGAGCCCACACATGTGGAGGAGAGAGGGAGGGTAAAATTCCCCATAAAGGAAGCTTAATTTCAACTCTGAATCCACCCATATCACCTCCTTCAGTCAAGGATTTGTCAGATCTGGTCAATCTGGTGCAGTTCTGACTGATTTCAATCAAATCAGCTGAGAATACACTAATCTAGGATTTTGGATTTGCTCCATTATTCATCAATTTATTAATTAAATTAATCAATAATTGATTTTTGGGGCTTTCTGACCTGAGTGATGGAAAATCACTTAAAATTAGGAAATAATGGGTCTATAGGTTTACTGGGTGCTCTTAGCTTGAAAATGAGCACCTACATGACTAAAACTGACTTCCGAGCCCACTTTTATTACAAAACCAATTTTTCTAATTAAACTATTAAAAAATAGCCTAAGTTTTGGAAAAATTAAATTTTAATAAAAAACATTGAAAAATTAAAAAAAAAAAAAAAATGAAAAAACCTAGGGGGGCTTAGACATGTTCATATGACTCAACCATGATGCCTAGCATGTTTATACTTTGACACATAGACTCTAATAACCTCAATAGGCCTAAATTCCAAGCCGACCAACCCAACTTTGCAGGTATGGAGTGAAAAAGTAAAAAATTATCAGTCGTTTATTCAACAACCAATAATAACCAAGGGAAAAAACACCCCGGGCTGATTGGATNTCATGCTAGAACATTTATTACAATTCCCCCATGGGGTATGAACATGTGATATAGTACAACAAGCACTTCCGAAGGTCTTCTGAAGTCCGAACAAAAAATCTTTGTCCGCTTCATCAGGCTCACTTGATAAAAAACCACATAGTACAACTTAGGTGGTAACAGGTAGATCCTTTGATAGGCAGGAACAAGCATTTGGCATGTCATCAAAATGGAGAGCATATCTTACAAACTTTTATAGGGATACTTGTCTCTTCCAATCGAGAGAAGCCACAACTTTTAAATCATAGTTATTGGTCTCTCAATCGATCTAAATAGAATCCAGAAAGAAGCTTCTTATCATAGCTATATATTACATTCCATACTTTTTTGGTAATAATTATACTCATATAATTCCAATTGTAGTGAACTTCAATTCAATTAAAAGAATAAATTTGAGGGTCTTACATTTTTAACTTGCACATCCATTATTGTAAAATTCTAGATGGTAAAATCTGTATTTATGGTTTCTATCTAGTCGTTAAAAATTGCTAAATTAGTTATTTTCAATCTAATGTGTACATCAGACACTTATGAGATTTAATCACAATAAGGAATAAAGGTGTTACAATTTCAAAATTTAGATCCATTGGTGCAAAGTTTTAGGATATATGGTCCATTCAAGTTCAATTTATACCTAATACAACAACCTTTCCAAAACTATTAGGGTTTAGTAATTCATGCATATTTGAATATTTTGAGATCGAAACACAAGGTTCACCTTAAACCAGACATTTGAGGGTGTTATTAGTTCACATTTAATTTTAGTTTGTGGTAACTATAAGGACATATAGTTTTCAAAAGTTTACTCTTCTCAAAGAATATAGAAATAGTAGTGTTTGGAAAAGTGAATATAACTCCACTTTTGAAGATCCATACTAAGTGAGACAAATCATGTTTCGGTTAAAACATCTCAGTTTGTTCTAAATCAACAATGTGGTCCTTACAGAATCCTTAAAAAAAGTAGACACTGCTACCAAGAAATTGATTATAGAGATCTACACTACATTTCAATGACCTCCTATTTAAAACCTAAGTTCATGAATTATGGAAGTGATATGGCCTTCCAAGCATGCTTCATGTTAACCTACCCCACAGGGGAATGTATCATTTCTTTATACAAAACGTCAACAATAAATTTTTGCTCACAAAGAGCTTGCTTGCAAGGTTCCCTTTGAAATTATTCAAGAAATTAAATATGTTCATGTAATTTTTTTTTAATCCTACTAACACATTCCTAGGAACTTCACGTTGGTATTTTAGGTGAACTACCAGATAAAATACAAAATGTGCAGAAAAAACTCCTTACATGGATTTCTTTATAGGGGATTGATCCAATACCAAAATACTTTGGAATTGATTGATTCAATTTACTTAGTGGCATGGTATTTTACAATGAATTTATTGAGGTAGAAAGGAAATTGTAACATTCCACAGTAAACCAACAAAGATTAAGGATGATAAAAACCAAAAATGTTTGAGTAAATCAAGGGTATGAATGTACACTCAAACTCAACAAAAAAATAGTGATTAGGAAAGTATTTGTTTGTTGGATTATTTTCTCACTTGGAAAATGTGTTTATTATCAAAAGACTTCAAATATGACCTTGAAACTTAGAACATTAGAGGTATAACCAACAACCAAGTGGAAGGAAAAAATCAGAAATCTTATTATATATATTTTTTATGAATCTTAAGGGTATGTGATATATGATGACCTATGGATGGATGGGAAGCTAATTGAACGTATGGTAGATGGAATATAATGATTTAAGGGGTGTTATACTATGAAATGACACTTATTCATCCTAGTACTGACACCCAATACATCGGTACACAAAAGGACAATATGGATTGAAGTTTCCCAAACACTATAGATGAAGAGAAGCCTTAGCACACATTTCTTCCTTCAATATTTCCCATATTTATAAATAAGTTTGTATTTTATTCACGACTTTGATTCTGACAAGTTGTGGGTCACTCGTGGGTATGCTCATATGCAACCCACGGTTAAACTATGCAATGTTGCATTCATGAGTTTCCTTCATAAGAGTCATGAATCATTCACAGGATTCCTATATATGCACCCACAAATACCTTAAGACAAAATTTTAAAAAATAAATCATGATCAGTTAAGGGAAGTTGGGCTCAAAATCATAACTTCCCCAACTCCCCTAACCATCCTATACCTCGTAACTCCTCCTCGTCACCAAGTATAAATAGAGGGGAGGGGTAGAGGATAGATGAAGGAAGTTGAAGAGAAAGTTTACGCTGGAGGAATCCATTGGAAAGAGGAGCAAGAGAACTTAGTATTTTGGTCAGCAAAGAAGCTTGTCTCAGATAGGGTTGTAATGTTCCCTCCAACTTTTGAATAAAGAGTGAATTTCTTCCATACCATCTTTGTATATGTCCTTATTGTCATGAATTATGGAATGTATTTCTATTAGTTATTATATGCAATTATAATCTTTTCATCTTTCTCTATATAACAATTAGGATTTCGGTGGAATATCACTAAATCCTTTTGCATGTACAGAAGGTCAGGAGATTGAAGAGCATTGGAGAAAGAAGGATAAATATTTGATCAACCATCGATAACAAGGAACACATTCCCTTCATCCTATTTCTCTCATTTATGTTTTTGTAACCCCTTATGTATGCAAGCCAAAACCTAGTACATTGGTGACCCTAGGACCCCAAGTCATAAAGTAGATATCCCTCACAACAGAAATGACCACTTCAATGGGGATTCTAGTTTGCTTTGGGGCCTTTCCAATTAGGTTTTCAATCTAGTTTTTCGCTTTTGTGTTTCTATGGTGATTTTCTTATATCTGAATTTCAGTCAAGAGTGATATGTGCTTAGGATCCTCTATCGTTTGATTTTTATTTTGAAAACTTTTAGGGTCATTTGTGGGTTGTTGTGTTAACAGTAATGAATCCTGAGTTTTAATCACAGGTTGTCTTCAATACAATCATGGTTCATTCATGGGATGTCCACTCGACATTCACGATTTCCTATAGGAGGTCTCCAAACTGTAGGGTTTTTCCTTGTTCTGAGGGTTTTGGTGTTTGAATACTCATGTAGGGATATTTCCTAAGTTATTACTTCTCTTTATTTCATTCATTTCACTCAAACTTGTCTTACAATTTTTTATTGAGTAGGTTAGGTTTGATGTTTTGTGCAAGTTTGCTTAGGTCTTGCCTCTTGGCTTGCTTGGTTGAAGTCGTTCTGTGACTTCTTGACTTCTGTCAGTTCTCTAGTATACTTTTCTGCATTTCATTGCTTCAGTGACAGTCTGAAATTTTTTCTTTTACCAACCTTTTGATTTACTTGTATTCCAAATCCTAGTAATTCAATCCAAGTAGGGTTTTAGGTCAGCTTTGCATTACTTGTCAAAGTTTTGATTTTAAGGTCTGAACATTCTTTCTTTCATTTATACACTTTCATGTTGGCTAGCTTACTTAGTTTGCATTAATTTGCATCAAATTTTGACTTTTGAAAAGAAAAATAAAACAAAGCATTTGTAGTTGTATTTTTAGTCTCATATATGCTCTTTGTACGCTTGTTTTTAAATTGTCTTTCAAAAAGAAAAATTATAAAATAATATCTTGTTTTTTCCAAATTTCTTAAGAAATTTCATTTTGTTTCAAAAAGGAAAAACTATATGTTGAAAATCATTTGTTTTGAAAGTATTTTACATCATCTTTGCTTTTGGTTGAGTCAAAACACCATGAGTTGCACTTCTGTTACCTTCAAGTAATATTAACTTTAAAAAGAATGCTATAAATTAAAATTTATTAGTAACACTTTCTTTTTTAGGGTCATACATCAACTAGTTTAAGTTAGGTTCTTTGATTATTAGATATTTAACTATCCAAGATCATTTGAACTCAGACTTAGTGTCTTATCATTAGATAAATCCAAGTTTACAAGAGATCTATGGGAAAGCTCCACTAAAAAAGGAGTCAAGCACGAGGTTGTGTGAGGACTTAGTTACGGAGATAACCCTCCAATACTTCATTCAAGCATAAACCAATATTGTTGTGCATACGGGGGTTCTTTCAGTACCACCTTTGGGCCCCGTGAGGTGACGATGCTTTCAAAATTTTAGGATTAGCTACCCTTCCCATACACACTAGTTAGACCTATGATTGTTTCGTCAGAATCTTGTTGTAATTTTGGTACCCTTAGTATCCAGAATCTAGGATTCTTTCACGGGTTACGATGGAAAGCTATTTCCATTGTACCCATGGCATGATTGGGAGGTAACCCAGTTAACAATTTGGGAGGGAAGTTTGGTGATTCAAATGCTTACACCCATAAACATTATCATGGGACACTAAGTAACTGTTCTTCAGTGCTTCACCGGTTTTTTCTGGGCCCTAGTCATCCCAGACGTTCCTTTGGAAGACATATTTTTCACCTGACTATGTTTGTGATACTTAGGATTTTTTTTGTAGTGTTCTCTATGGTTTTCATGTGATCTAGTCTGACCTTTAGGTGTGTGACTTAAATATATATTTGTGGAGGTTCAACCTCCCCATAGGTCTCGAAGGTTACAAAAACTTCCTCCACTTTCCACAGTGGAGCCTCTACTGCCACCTCAAAGGTAGAGATTAGATACTAATGGTTCTTTTGAATCAATTGGAGTTAGTTAAAGTCCAGTGGAACCTGAACTTCATTATACTCAGACTAAGCACTTTCCTGTGCAAGTTGAAGACTTGAAAGCTCAAGAGTTTGCAACAAATTATAATCCACCTATAACAAATTTAAGTGGTCACGTTTTAGTGCAAGTTCGCCCTTTTGGATCACCTGGTATTGGTGTTCCCTTGAGTACTATTATGTCTATCTCAAGAAAAGTTCTAAGGGATGTGTCTACCCTCACTTCAACTATGCTAATCAGTGGAGTCTCTCCTTCACTAGTGAGTGCTCCTAGACCAACTATCTCTACTGTGACTGTAGTGTCTTTCAATTTTGGGTCATCTACTATGGTGTCTCCAAGTTTCCAAGTGGTTAATCCATCAACACCCTTAAACAATGTTGGTCCTTTTGGAGTAACGATTACTGGGATACTTAGTGCACTATTCGCTTCTTCTTTGTTATTTCAAAGTGCTCAAAGTGGTCATAGTGGTTCCACTTCATTCATCCAAGTTTTTTCATGGTATGGGGGCACATCCCTCCATCTTCTCCTTATGTAGGTCCAACGCCTACTTATACTGGTGTGTCATCTGGAGGTTCGAATCCATTTTTAGTTTTTAACTTCTAGAATCCTAATCAGGTATTGACTGCTCCTTTTGGGAGCTCTCCTTTCTCACTTTTTAGTTGCATAATATCATCTCTTGTTTCTGCAACTCAATCTTCAGGTGGAACTGGTCGAACACAATACCACACACCACAAGTTAGTAACCCTTTGGCCTTTAGATGGAACCCTTTTCAAAATATTTCTAGTTCTTCACAACCAGTGGCTGGGGGAAACTCCAACCTCTCATTCAAGAGCCCTGGTGCAGGTACTTCCTTTCCCTAGAATCCTCAATACCAATTTTTGGCTTGGTCTTGTTTTGTTTCTAGAAATACCCACCTCCTATGGACAAGAGTTGTTTCCCTAGCTTGAAATCCTTCACAAATAGAATAAATGAGTAACAAAAATAAACATTAGTTTCCCTAATATAGGGAGATTTCTGGAATAAAACTTTCACCTGTTACATAGTGTAATTCTCCATCCTTCAAGAGTACTACATATCCATAGTATACCTACAAAAACACATCACAAATAAAACAAGATCAAAAGTACCAAATACAATCTACTATCTTATATCAATGACTAAGGAATTTGATAATAAAACTAGTGATTAAAACACAATAGGAGTTTGAGAAAGGAAATTTATTTCATAATCAAATAAGAGAGAGATTATAACATATATGCCTTAGTGTTGATATTTCTCCTCTCAAGCAAGGTCTTTCCTCCAAATCTTCAACTTGTCTTCCTAATGCTCACCCTCCTTGGCTAGATTTGGCCAGAATTTTGGTGTTTTAGAATAACTTTCCTCCCTTTACCCATTGGGGGTGAGACACTACTTATAGCCCTTGGGAGGATAGGAATGGTTGAGATTCTCATAGGTGAGGTGGAAGGGAGATCCTATAAGGAAGGATCTCAAGTCCAGGTGATCCAGGAGTGTAGGGATAAGGGTTCAACGAAGCTGATATTTGAGAAGCTTCATGAATATTCTCATTTTCCTTTTGAAACTTGAGCACCGCTCTTTTTATATTGAGACATAGCATTACTAGGTCTGCGCCACTTATTTCTCAAAGGGATAAGTCAATGGCACCGCTCATTGTCAACTGAAAAAATGGTGTTACTGACAAGGGAAACACACATTGAGTTATACCTAAATCTTGTCACCATCATGTGATAATACCCTTAACTTCCATGTTTTCCCTTAATCCCAGCACTTAGAGTGGAAACTTACTCTGTTTGTCAATTCCACTTGAAAAAACTCAGCACCATGATTTCCTTGTGGCCCATGAGCGGTAACTTGCTCATCACCGCCTCTATCATATTTTCAAGAAGCAGTGCCACCACCTATGGTCTTTGGTCCAAAAGTGTTTCTCATCTAAACTGCTTTGTCATAAGAGAAGAAAACAGGTACCCTAGGTAAAATGGGAAAAAGAGAAGTTTCTTAAGGCTTCTAGATCATGAGCCTCATTTCCTCCCTTATCCCTATCATTATGGGTCAGTTGAGCTCGAGATCCCCCATGGTAGGATATTGGAGGCACCTCACTTACAATTATCTCAACTATTCCTATCCATTGAGCCTTATAAATAAAAGCTCATGTCCATAGTTGAGGGGGAGAACTATAGGGGTATTGTTATGTTGTTGGATTGACCACTTAGCCTTAAGTCATTGGAGAGCATAGAGAAAAAAGTTGGAGCTTATGGGGATGAAGTGTTTGTCTCATGGAGATGCTTGTTGACACTAAGGCAACGGTTGTAAGCTTCTCCATACATTCTTAATGCAAAGTTGATTTCTGTCCGACATTACTGTTGTTTTGATTTCACATGTACATGTTGTTAGATTCCTTAGTCACTAACATGGATAATTAGATGATTTTTTGGTATCTTTGATGTGTTTGCATGTTTGATCTATTTGTAGGTACACATGTTCACTATTGAAGCAGTATTCCAGGTGTCTACGACATTCAGGGAAGGTCTTCATCCTTTGCCGTTCACTCATTTGTTCTAGATCTGAACCATTTAGACCAGAGGAACAACTTCTATCTGTAGAAGCTGCAATATTCCTAATTAAAAATATGGCGACTCTGCTAGGGAGTAGTGCATATCTCAGTTGATTTGATCTTCCTCAGTTCTTGAACTCTTGTCTGAATCCAGGCTCCATCTCTAACTCTCTTCAGTCAGATCTACCATCTGAATCAGTAAATTTTGGTTTAAAATTTTCAGATCTGTTCAGATCTGAATTATTTCAACTTTTTATGCTCTTTTCTAATGTCAATCCATCAATTTTTTCCTTGACCTGATCAATTTCTAACTTGATCTTTCGTTCTCCTTTGTGTTTTGGATCTATTCAAGGAACCGCTCATGCGCTGTTGGAAACAAGTGGTGCCACCACCTGAACTTTGTTATCCATACGTGGTTCCACCACCTGAGTCATGTTATCCAGAAGTGGTGCTCATCCAGAACCTCTCTGTTAATACCCCTCCAGTGCGGTGCCAGGTAGGCCTTGTTCCAAGACTAGTTTTTTCTCATTTTTTGCAAAAATTTGAGTTTGTTTGCTTTCAGCCCTGCACTGTCAAGCTTGTGTGTTAGAATCTGAATGCTCATGGTTTGAAATTCTGTGGTAAAAGATTGGTTTGATTGAAGAATTCAAAAGCTAGACCAGGCTTGTTGATTATTCATTTTCTTTCGGACTTGTTAGTTGTGATTGTGAAAGGAATTATTTTTTGAAAATCTTAGGTTGTAGTGAGCTCTCTTTTCATTTATGTTATAAATACTGAAAGAAAAACCATTTGATTATCATCTTGATTTCATTTTTTGTTTCCATAGAGGTCTTCTTTTTGCTTGTTAAAAAGATTTTTTTTTTACTGGGATTAGGTCATTATCATTATTGAGCATAAGACATTGGATCTCTAATTAGCCTCACAAGATTTCAGGTTCTCTGTGTTCTTTTGTCTCTTTTGCATTAGTACTATCTCATCAAAATAAAAAATAAAATATTGTAGTTTTAAGTTAGATCTATCTATGTTTTAAGAAAAATCGAATAATAGATTGCATATGCATATAGTGTGCTTCTTGATTTTCTTTTAGGAAAAGAGACTCTTCCCATTTTGATTGCTTTCAGAAAAGAGAAATGAATTTGGAAAGTGTTACTTGTCTTTGATTTTGATTTGATTCAAGATTTTTTTGGGGGAATTTTTGGTTTTAAAACAAAAGAAAATACTCTCTTTCCCTCCCATAGGCAAGCATACCACGAATGGTAAAGTGAAATATTTGCATATGTATACTGCATGGTTTTACTTTTTCTATCAAAATTCCATGCATTCACCTAACCGTCCACTTTAAAATTAACGGTAGTTATAGGTTAAAATTTACATAGCAATTTGAGTGATAGGCTAGAGACATGTTCGGGTGTCGTTAAGCATAGGATCTGTTGTTACTCATCTGCATCACATCCCGAGACTCACGTGGTTCTTCCACGCACTGTCGATATATCAAATGGACTTTCATGTACCCTTGAGGTATATAGAAAGGTACTTCACGTACTTGATTGTATATTGGAAGGCCCCTTGTGAACGATTATGCATTAGATAGCACTACTACCGATTTGAACTCCCATGTACCTTGCATATATCGGGAGACCCCACTAGGATACCTTATCCATCTGAGAAAATCCCTTTGGCCTTCTTGCTTGGAGCCATACACCAAAAAAAGCATTTGGGGAAATTACTACACACATACCCTTGAGGTATATCGTGAGTGGCACCTTCTTGACAATCCTAGTGAGAGACCTAACTATCTGAACTCCTCCTGTCATCTAAGTTTGCTTGTTTGCTTTATAGCTTGAGTAGGGAAATTTTTGGTGTGTTTTCTTGTTTTTGAGACCCTAGGCCAGATAGGAGCTGTACAAACTGGCTAAGCTAAGACAGTCCAGAAGAGTACGGGGCTTGCCACCTGATTTTATTCTTGTTTCAGGAGAAAATCCAATGGAAGCTATCGACCAAGGAGCTGCTACCACCTCCCAAGTGGGAGAGAATGTGGTTGCAAAAAACGGAGGACCATATCCTTCACACTCGCCGACCTTGGTCCAACAACCTTCTCAGGGTAATATTTTGTTCCATTCTCCCACAGAATGTCATGTTGATGATACTACCTGTCTGTATTACAGCCCCAATGCTCCATTTTGGGATACCTTTATAAGACAAACCATTGCCTCATTTGGCACCCGTTTAAACTTTTCTGAAGAAGTTTCTCCAGATGAAGAAGAACATAGACAATACCAGGCATCTATTCTCTGTGCACAAGAGATTGAAAAGAAAATAGATGACATATTGGGCACACCACCATCACGTTCCACAGCTGTTCATGTGGGATATCATTCACTTGTTGATTCTATAAGACCCATTGAACCGATTCTAGATCACATAGTGACTCCAGATAACCCAGGTCAAACTTCCAACCCCATCGCCTCCCATGTTATGTCTGTTCCCAATCCTCCTAGGTCTTCTGGACTTAGGGCTCAACATTCAATTCCTATTTCATTGTTACCTTATAGTGACGTGGGAAAACCCCTGGCATGACCTACATTTTCTGGCACCAAAATTGTACCTAGTCAAGAACAGACCTCTGGTATAGAGCAATCTACAGTTTATGTCCCTCCCACTCACACTAATGTGGTTAAACCCCCATCTAGTTCAGGTCAGCCCTTGGGGGCACAACTTGTTGTTAGTTTTTCATCATTTAAGCTAGCATTATGATAAGATATTTTCACTGAGAGAATAACAAGCACAGCAATCACATAAGCACATCACAAGAGAAAAGAGACACAAAGATTTTAGGAGGGGAAACCATAAATGGAGAAAACCCATCAACTTCCTCTAAGATAGTATCACCACAAGATGTGATCCCAAAATAGTAAGATGACCTCCCAACACAACAGCAGCCTTCTGTCTTCTGTCAAGCCAAAGTATTTCCTTCTCCAAAGGTGCACCACACTTGAGAGAGCAAGTGATGTAATTCACAAGTGATAAATAGAGAGACTCTCACTCTCTATTTATATTCTTTCGTTTACTTGAAGTGCACTCAACCATGTAGGCTTAACTTACAATTACTGACTCGAGCCTACACCTTAATTAGTGTATAATAACCCAAGTGCCCCGAAACTGTGGGGACTTACCTAATGACTTGACAGGACTTGTTTACATTAATAATCCTCCCGATCGGAACATCGGGGTGAGACAATATGACTCAAATACATAATAGAAACATCCCGGAATAAACATCGGGTTACAATATATAAAATACATATAAGAATACATTCCGAAGTTACATATACATCAACACTCCCTCTTAACTAGGAAGGTATTCTTTCGACACAATTTTCAGCACTGGCCTTCTTCTCTGTATCATTGGATCATGTTCGTCTTCAAGTCATCTCTGTCATCAAGTCTTCTTCGTCTTCAAGTCATCTTCATCTTCAAGTCATCTAGATCTAGATCATCATAGGACA
>LPNX010732882.1:1193346-1269775 GCA_001517045.1 Pseudotsuga menziesii | reverse complement strand
ATATATATATATATATATATATATATATATATATATATATATATATATATGAACATGTTTTACAAAAAATAGGTCACGAGACATCATCTGAAGCACGTAGGCTTTCAGGTAAAAATCACCATAAAAAATACTGAAGCTATCAGCTTTCAGTGGATACATCATACACACATCGTCTAGTGATGCTCGTGGTAACACATCACTGCCCGGGATACTCTACATAGCAGTCTGGTAAAGCGACCCGATACTCTCTCTATAATCCTCTGATACCTCAGAGGTAGGTCATCAATGGAAGCATCAGGGATGTCTAGGGTCAACCTCTCCAGGTTTTCCTCTAACTCCCCAGTCACATCGTCACCCTGAGGTACAAAATGGGCTCCAGGTCATCTATCCAATGGGGAAGCTCCCCCAGGTCATGCTGCTCTAACGTCTACATGAAAATATTCAAGTCTCATTGCTTAACATAAAAAATATAAAACATCAAAAACATAAAAACACTATTTCCATTTTAGGGTCTTTTTCTTCTTATCGATGTCACCCCACTATCCACTAGGTGGGAGTGGTAGGTCAGGGTCACTACTGAATTCAGTGTCTACATATGCATAATCCTCCACCACGAGGAGCTGATCTCTCAACCATCGAAAGACGGGTCACCAAAATTTACCTTCCCCCTTCCTGCTCCAGTACGGGCCATAATCTGGACCCACCTCTGCATGTGAGGGTCCCGCACTCTCAGCTCTGTAAAGACCACCCAGGGTCTCATCTGTGGAACCCTCTCAAAGAAGAAGCAAGCTAGAATGGAACCGAAACCAAATTGCTTCAGTTCCCCCTGCCGACACTTGATCAGCTGATCCTTGAAGATTGGAATCAGAGCTTCCACCCAGTTAAAGACTATAGGCGCCATGGCCTCTATGGCATAGAGCATATGTGCTCTAGACGCATGGTGCACTCCTTGGCTTCCCACAACCAATACAGTCTGTAGATTTCCATCCATCACTGCTTTTATGGGGATTTTCTTCCCCGATGTCCTTGTCGCAGGAATATAGTGACGGTCTATTAACTCTTGTTTAGTGATGTACCCTCCGTGGGAACCAGTCAGCAAGATGGGAGAAGGAAGTAGATGTGCTCTACCTCAACTATCAAAATATGAGCACCAACCTAAAAATATTATTGCTCTAGCAATTGCTCATGCGATACCATACTGGCTGTATGGAAGAATTTTAAGAGTCCGCAGTCTCTCAATGCGGCTATGCAACCCGCATTTCGTTCAGTGAAGGCGTTGTTATTATCATGCTGTCTTTTTTTCCATATGACCATTTTTTATGAGCAAGAACCTGCCAAAAACAATCACAAGACTCATTGGAATTATTCTTAATCTTCCAAATCAATTAAAATGAGCTAGTTTTTCTTGTGTGACTATTTTTACTTCTCCACGGCCGACACTTCCTGTGCCCCATTGAGGATAGGCGGTGGCACCGCCTATGCGCTATGTTTTTGGCACAATTCTAGCGCGGTACCGCTTATCCCGCAAGGGATAAGAGTGGTGCCTGATCCCATGATTTTAGGGCTTGCCATACAAGCCCAAAACACCATTAAAAGTCAAAATTGAAGACATAAGATGAAAGCATAGGGTCTAGGCTATTACCTAGAACTGATGGTGCTCAAATTCGACAGTGGAAACTCTCGATATCAACAACTGAAAATCTAGCCAGGAAAATGCTCCAAATGCTCTCCACCATGGGTAAATAGTAAAATGTTTTGATTTTTCACTCTTTACATGTATTTTATACACATTTTTGGGTTTGACATGCTATAGTTTTGGTTTAAAATCATTTATTACTCAAAATCTATTAGTCGTAATCTTTTAATGTCAGTTATTGGCGCATTTGACACTTGTTTTTGAGTCATTGCAGCATAGAAGAACAGTACCAGTAAATTTTTGGGAGTTCATTTTTTACTTTTTCGTACTACCATAAAACAGAAAAAGTCTTTGAGCGTTAATTGTGACACTTTGATCACGCTCTCAAAACCTAGTATCAAAGGTCCAAGGCTGTTTCTGATTCTTTTCAGGCTCGTAAAATCTCTCATTATGAAAAGAGACCTAATGGAGTCTTCTTTAAAATATTTTTGGGCTCCTTAAATATGAAAAGTTTGTCGAGTGATCTTGTCTTCTTCACACTCATTAAAGCATTTGAAGAGTCATCTCTCCGATGGTAGGTTATCTCTTTTTCGGTTCAGATAGACTATTTTTACAAGAAAGGAACACTCTAGCCAATCATGACTGGAAGAGTTCTCTAAGGTATAATTTTATACTTTTTCAGGCCTTAGGGACTAAATCATATGAAAAACGACCCTTTGGAGTCTTCTTCTGTGGTCATTCAGACTCTCTAAACATGAACGATACCGAGTTTTCTTTCATTGGACTCGTTAAGTTAAACATTGAGAGACCCTTTTTTGGGAATGAACCCCTCCTCTCTCAGGTTCGTAAAACATATGAGTTTGGACTTATCTTCAAACAAGCTATACCGAGTGTTTGTTACCCTCTTTGAACTCATAAAACCGAAAAGAGGCACTTATCAATCATGATGGGGGAAATGGAAAGGGAATAATTTTGCAAATAAATGGTAGTAGTTTGTCATTACCTTTGAACATGTCACTTGTCTGCATATCATTTCAGTTAATTGGGTATTCAACTGATCTCCATGATGATCCACTTTCATGAGTCATATCACTCCTTTAAGTCTTTCAAAAGAATGCATCATCCACCATCGCACTGTGTGTTTGTCTGGTCTAGTCATGTTACCAAGTATTTTTTTGTGCTGCCTAATGTTCGAAGGGGAGTTGAAGAAGTTTACCTCTGCAGTCAAAAGAGTCTTTTTGTTAGTGCTTTTGAGTCAATATTATGGTTACTACATTCACATCATTCTAGAACTATGTTCTGAGTTTCGTGTCGTTGATGTGGGACTCATCATGGCCCTCCTTCAATGAGACTATTCCCATCGACATCAGCTCATCATCCAAGAAATAGTCTTAGAAACAAAACTTAGTGCCTTGAGATCCATATTCCTTAACGATAGATTCTCTCGCTCTCGACATAAGTTCACATCATTGACCTTTGATCGATATAATCCACTGGGTGTTCGACATCAGGACATTTATTCACACTCAGTAGATTGTACTAGGGTACCTTGGGAATCATTGACATTAATGGTGATCTCCCTCACACTTGTTAACGGTTCACATCATTGACCGGTAATCAAGTGGTTTCTACCATGTTTGAATTCAGACCATTGTAATCACATGGATAGAATCATATTTTGTGGAAGATGAGACGAAGACCCTGGGTATTTGTTTAGTGCTCATTACTTTCCCTAGGTCGCGATCGAGTTTTGTATATCTAGCATGGATCCACATTTGTATGGTCGTGGCTATGCTCAAATTTGCGTCTGTATGACATAGATCTACATATGTTCGGTAGCTATGTCCAAGTTTGAGTCCTCTATCACATGGATCTACGTTGTATTCTAATAGACATGCTTGTTTATTCCTCTCATGGATATGCCTTGTATTGGTCTGCAGCCATGAGTTGGTTACATGTGTCTATGAGTCAAAAATATTGATGTACTACATATGCCTACTAGATGACATTCTCCGACCGAGCTGACATTTTCACCTCGAAGTGACAACTTGTTCTCTCAAAGCTCTCGCTTATCGTATCCCTCTAAGTCTCACGCTTTGGGGGGCATTCTGTTATACCTAAATCCTGTCACCATCATGTGATAAGACCCTTAACTTCCATCTTTTCCCTTAATCCCAACACTTAGAGTGGAAACTTACTCTGTTTGTTAATTCCACTTGAAAAAACTCAGCACCGCGCTTTCCTTGTGGCCCATGAGCGGTAACTTGCTCAGCATCGCCTGTATCCTATTTTCAAGAAGCGGCACCACCACTTATGGTCTTTGGTCCAAAAGCATTTCTCATGTAAACCGCTCTGTCATAAGAGAAGAAAAGCGGTACCCTGGGTTAAATGGAAAAAAGAGAAGTTTCTCGAGGCTTCTATATCATGAGCCTTGTGTCCTCCCTTATCCCTATCATTATGGGTTAGTTGAGCTCGAGATCCCCGATGGTAGGATCTTGGAGCCATCTCACCCACAATTCTCTCAATTATTCCTATCCATTGAGCCTTATAAATACAAGCTCATGTCCATAGTTGAGGGGGAGAACAATAGGGGTATTGTTATGTTGTTGGATTGACCACTTAGCCTTAAGTCATTGGAGAGCATAGAGAGTAAAGTTGGAGCTTATGAGGATGAAGTGTTTGTCTCGTGGAGATGCTTGTCAACACTAAGGAAACAGTTGTAAGATTCTCCATACATTCTTAATGTAAAGCTGATTTCTGTCCCACATTACTATTTTTTTGATTTCACATGTACATGTTGTTAGATTCCTTAGTCACTGACATGGATAAGTAGATGATTTTCTAGTAGCTTTGAGGTGGCATGTTTGAACTATTTGCAGGTACACAGGTTCACTATCGAAGTAGTATTCCAGGTGTCTACGACATTCAGGGAAGGTCTTCATCCTTTGTCATTAACTCATTTGTTTTGGATCTGAACCATTTAGACTAGAGGAAGAACTTCTGTCCATAGAAGGTGCAATATTCTTGATTACACATTGTCGAAAGGGAAAAAGTGGTGTTGGACACAAGTGTAAAATCATGAGTCATGGCATGAGTCTAACTTCATATTTTGAGGATTTGAGGCAATTTCTGATGTTTTGGTTCTTAGTACATGGTAGTGACGAGAAATGTGTGTAACAAAATGCCCCCCAAATAATGAGGCTAGAGGAGTAGGATAGGTGAAATATTTGTAAGAACAAGTTATCACTTCAAGGCAAGAATTCACTTAATTGGAGACCTTCATCAACTCAAATTTTCTGCACTACATCAATAATTTGAATCACATCCAAAAGACTCCTCATCATGGTTGCAGACTAATACAAGGCAGATCCATGTGAGCTATGAATAATCATGGCTACTAGAATACAATGTAGATCCATGCGAAGAAGACTCAAACTTGGACATAGCTACTAGACATACGATGTAGATCCGTGTCATGTGGATGCAAATTTTAGCAAAACCACGACCATACAAATGTGGATCCATGCTAGGACTCATACAAAAACTCCATCGCAACATGGGGAAAGCTATTACCACTTAATAGATACCCAGGGTATTCGTCTCATCTTCCACAAAGTGTGATTCTATACATGTGATTACAATGTCTTGATGTCGACCATAGTAGAAACCACTTGATTACTGGTCAATGATGAGAACCGTTAACAAGTGCGAGGGAGATCACCATTGATTTCGATGATTCCCAAGGTACCCTAGTACAATCTCCCAAATGTGAATAGATGATTTGATGTCGAACACTCAGTTGAATATTTCAATAAAAGGTCAATGATGTAAACCTATGTCGAAAGAGAGAGGATATGTAATTGATGCATACAGATCTCAAGGTACTACTTTTTTTCTAAGACTAACTCTTGGATGATGAGATGAAGTCGACAGGAATAGTCTCGTTGAAGGCAGGGAAAATTTTAAGAACCCCCACCTAAATTTATATGTATAATAAATGGGCGAATCCCCGTGATACATGAGAAAATGTGAAGGCTATTTTATAAACAATATAATATGTATATATAATTTTTTGGCGAATCTTTCACTTAATTATTAAATCTTGTAAAATATGGGCGAATAGTTCACAAAGTTCTAAAATATTGCAAAATCATGGTGAATCTTTCACAAAATTAAAAAATCTTGTAAAATTTTGGCAAACCTTGCATTGAACTATAAAAACTTCTAAAGGCTTGACAAAATTTGTCTTAATAAATGTACCTAGACGATTTTGTATTTACTTTATATTTTTCATGTATTTTTTGCACTAGAACACCTTGTAAACAAAATCCAACTTCTAATTTAATTTGTTGACTTTACTCATCGTAACTACTTGTAAGCTAGACTAAGTTCAAACCTCCGTAGAGATAAAATGGAGAGATGACTTCAAAAATAATTTCAATTTACAATTGATCACTTTATCAAAGTGTGAAACTCATTTATCCTACTACACTTAGTGTACAATCAATTTTTACAAATTATGTTGGACCTAATCATCCCTCTTAATCTAAAAATATAGATAAAATAAAAATAGTTCTTTCAACATTCAATGGATGGTCGCATTGCATCCACATTGACATTAGCATTTTTTTAGTTTGGACGTCCCCATTTTCTAGCACAAAATGCAATCAAAGTGAATAAGTTGTGTAATCTGAGAAAGATAATATAAGCTACCTATCACAAAACATTAAAATGAATTATAACACCTTTTATTTATTTTACAAACTTTCCACATAGTACCAATTCTCTTCACATGCCTTACAATCAAGGGTGTGCTAGTGACCAATACCACTTGAGTTCTAATGTTATTATGTGATGAAATGCTAATTTATCAAGGAATTTATAAATATAGCTAGAACCCTAGAGGCTACTTGTAATGATCTCTCAATCATGAAATCAAAAGTATAATTTCATTAGATGAATGTCAGTCTCATTTCCCATAGGTCTCCTATGATGAATGCACAGGAACCTAGTAATCCAGTGCATAGACTACTTTTTTGTTCCCTTAGAAAACTCAGATCTCATTTCCCACCTAGGCCTACAAGGAAATGCCACGTATTTGTGGAGAAGTTGATCTAACCAAAAACTCTCTCAATTTATTAAGATATTGGATGTAAATAGATTGTTTGTTCAACACCTAAGATATTTGAATTTGCTTAATGTTAATTTTGTATACCAAGGCTAGACCATCATGTTAAAGATCATCCAAGAATAAAACTAACCAAACATAGTCATTCTAGTAAAATGGATTTATGTTCTTCTCATCCACCACCTGTGGAGATTAGAAAGGATATCCCCCTCCTAATGATAATAAGAACATTATCCCTTGTGGTGCCACCAATAATGTGCCGATGTCTCCTATTTTTATGATGGTGATAGTTAATGATTGCTTCAATTGAGTACCGAGGTCAACAAGTAGAATTAGACAATGATAAGGAATGAGACATTGCTAAGTTAAATTCAATGCAAATAAATTAAATGTAATACTAGTGAGAACTCAAGTATAGTTACCTCAAATAACTACGCTAAAGGTAGAATGAAAAGAATTATCTTCATTTCTTTAAAAAATATTGTCACTTGAACCAAAAATTAAAGTAATAATAAATCACTCATGTTGTCTTCCTACATTTTTTATTAATACCAATCCAAGTCCTCAATGCCCTATAACATCAACAAATGTTACAAAACCATTGGTGAGCAATTTATTACTATTAAATGGAGAAGATGAAAAATGATATCTAAAAACATCTTTAATATTTTAATAAAACATGTTATAGATAAAAAAACAAAGAACAACACTATCTTACCTATCTATTTGACTATCAAATTGCAAACCCAATACAAAAGAGATTGAAAATTTCAATATCATGACTAACACCAACAATGCACCACCACCTACCATAAATAAATAAATAACCCAACATAAAAGAAATAAAAGATATAGATTTTTTTAAATTTTACATCAAGAATAACCTACCCAAAATAAAGTATAGCATATCCTAAATAAATAAATAAATAATTCAAACCTCCAACTTATAAAAACAACCAAAAATAAATTAACACCACCTACCATAAAATATGTTAATTACTTAAAAAAATCTAACTCATAAAAACAAATATAAACATGGATCGACAACCATGAACATGCATTCACAACCATGTTGAAGTTCCCACATAATATCCAACAAGTCAAAAATGACATTTAACGCTCACAAACTTCACTAGAAAGTAATGTCCATAACAGTGAACACATAAAAGTACGGAGCATCAACATCAATGCAAATAGAGTAAATGGCATCATAATCCATGCCAATTCATTGATGATAAATCACTTGAAGAAAACTTTGAATAATCCTCACATGGTTTTAACTATTGTTTTAGAATTTTGGTTAATCGGCCAAGAACTTCTCCCACCAACTATTGTTGCGTATAAAACAAATAACTTAATATTTCACTAACATATACGTAATGGCCTTTCTCAATTAATTTCTATGCTTCACTTTTACCATGGTAGAAACATTCATGTTTATCATCAACATTGCTAGCTTCCAATGATTGGAAGATGTAAAAATATATTTTTAAAAACCCTAAATGCTCATTGTAAGACCAACAACACAAATCCTGGAGTCCAAAACCTCTTATCCCTTTTGAAGCATTATGTAGAGATGTCTCTTATTTAGGATGAATATTCCCATTGGAAAATGAGAATAATTACACTCCCCTCTAAAAAATGACAACGAATGATTTGGTTGGTGTTTACTCAAAAGTTGAATGTATTTTTATTCAAGAGGGTAAGCTTGTCGGTTTTGATCTATAAACAAATATGTCCTCATGTTGGAAGTGGCCATTTTCAAGTACCGATGATGTTCAAGTATCATGGACACAATGTTAGGAGTTTCTTATTACCCACGTTTAAGCATTATCTCATCAAGTTGATATCCTCTTAATAGGTGTGTATTGGTCACTTGCTTCTTGAAAGACAAGTTCATTGGTCTATGTACCACATATTCTCCATATAACTCCATATATAAAAGGTATTATGCATATATGAAAGTTGGTTTGCCTAACCTCCTTGAGTCCTTTCGGTCTACAAGAGGTCACAAGTTCAATACCAACACATGTTGAGCTAGTTATAAATGCCTAGCAATTTGGAGGTTTCTGGATCTCAACGAATGGTGTGGGCCCAATAGTGAGCCCATTAATCAAATATTCTCAGGTTCTCAGGTTGGTGGCACTGAATTAGTCCCATCATATAATGTTCACTGAATTAGTCATATCCTTTAATGTTCATCGAATTAGTCACATCCTTTAAATTTAATGAAGAGTTCATAGTGCATCCACATTTATGTTTATAATTAAATATTCTTACCCATTTATTCATGAATATGAATCATAATGTTAAATTCTTTCTTCCAAAGCTTCAATATAATTTTCTGATTGTAAAATAACACTATATATATTTTCTTCGCTTCCAAATTTTTTGGGGGGCCATGTTTCTAGCATCAGTTTTCCCGTCTCCTACAACTTAGTTTGCAATGTAGTTTTTTATGTTTTTACATTACCATGATAATACTTTGTAATAAATACACTCTCCTACTTTGATAAAAGATATTTCTATTTTTAAAAATTGATCAATATTCAAACTCCCTTTAAAAGAAGCAATTAATTCAAAATATAAATTCATAATAATTTAGATTCATATAAATGCAAGAAAAAATGAAACTCTTCATGTAGTAGTAGTCACAACATATTCATATTCATATAGATTAATGGCAGTTCTCCTCACCCAGGCATCGCAACCTTTAGAGCAATCAACTATCCTCGTGTTTCTTCCATTAAAAAACATAAACTGCATATACTGCATTTGATGAGCTAAGTCAAAACAACAAATAAATTGGAACTGTTCTACATAAATATGCAATATGGAAATTCGGGACAGCACATGCGGTCTCTAACAAGAATATCACATTACTATATTACTGAACGAAATTACAACAGCAACTAACACTAGCTATAAGGACTTTTCTCTTACTAGTTTGCTTAAATTCTTAGGTTTTTTCACCTAACAATAGTCATGCAGCTATCTTCCTGTAGGAAAAACAATGTGCATACATGACAAGGGATAAACTCAGTGGCCATCTAAAAATAATAACAAGGGAAATATTGAATATACCAAATGAAGGGCCATCAATTTAAATGAGGCCTCCCCAAATATTTTTTGCTTCAGATTTTTTTTTAGAATCCTATTATTTGGTTTTCAACATTTTTTTAGGGTCATTCTGTGTTACAACCTCTGGCATGTTTTTCCACTCCTACAGCAAACTCTAGCAAGAAATTCCTCATAGCTATGTCTAAATTTCTGTGAGGTTTCTCTACATGGTAGCAAACATTGATTGCAAGACTTAGCTTGCTACTCATATCATTTTTCTAAGACTTCCCTAGCCTGCATTTTTCCAGCATACATGGCATATCTGTTGGCAATAGATTGGGCCTTTTTAGATCTAATCCTCAACTGATCATAGCCTCACTATGCGATTGCACCCTAAACCTTCCAACAAATCTATCATTGAAATTTCTCAAACCATGGTAGGAAAATTCTACACTCAAAGCCTAGCTAAACCCTTGCTATCTTAATAACTGAAACCTATCAAAACTGCTTAATAGTTTCTGGGCCTTTATTTGCACTTTGATAGATTCCCTTTTGGTTAAAGGAGTGTACAAAATTTGTCTTTTGGTTGCATGAGTCAACTAAATTCTATTAACAATTCCGACATTAAAGTTAAAAGTTTAATTTCATTATTCAGTGTGAGGTTACTATGAAGGGATTTGATATAAAGACCAATCACGTAGAGCCATCCCTAGAAAACGTTGTGGAACAACATGAGCCAAATGACCCAATTTCCTTACTAAATATTGGAATAGAATACAGGATCATAACAATGAGCATGAACTTATTTACAAGAACTACTCTGAAAGTTATATCTTAGAGCCTAGCCTGACTCTATGGCTTAAATGCATACTGAATATAGGAGAAAGACTAATCACATCCTGCCTTAAGTCAATCTTCCCTTCCCTTCTTTCTTTCTTTCTAAATTAGCTTCCATCCTCCTCTTCCCAAAACACAAAAAAACGCAGGGTGGTGGTGCGGAAAGAACACAGATAATAGCCTTCCCTTAAAAAAAATAGAATAGGACCTTATTTTTACTGGGTTTAAATCAAGCATATCTACCTAGTTAGTCAGTTGTGTATGATTTTTTTAAATACCTTGTTTGTCTAATTATGTACTTGTGGTGCTACTACAGAATATATGAATGTTGATTGAAGAAAATATTTGAATCTCTAAATAACTATGAAAAGTCCAACATATCCAAATCAAATGACTCTCTTACTAGCGGTAAAATCTAATGTTCCTGAAGTTCATGTAGTGTTATAAATACTATACAAGCAAAATAATATCAGTCATTCTCTTTTGTGAGAAAATCTGTGAAGTTATGTATTATCTAAGATTCTTAAGAGCAAAAAAAACCCAATTTAGGGATAAATTGGAGGCAAAGGTGTTGATTCCAGGAAATCAACTTGTAAGGTAGAAAATGAAATAGCTCAAACCTATGCATTACAAAATAATGGAATTCCATATACAGTCATGTATATTGAACTCAAACCCTACGATTTACCATATTCCTGTCACCCAGGATTTTTTTTCCCAAGAGTGCATTATTTTACAATGTCCAGAGTTTCAAAACTACCATGTCTAGCATACAATATAATGAGAAAATTGAGGAAACAGAGTATGCAAAGACATCATACCAACATCTATTAATGGATCAAGCTCAAGATCAGAATTTCAAATACAGTGCAAACAAAGCCTTAGAAAAAATTACTGCTCAAGCAAAATCAATGAAAAATGATCATCCTGCACAACAAGATCAATGGAAGCAATCTACTAAAGGTAAAAGCATACATGAAATGCAATGCAAATTTCAAATATCAGAGCAAAAATATCCATTCCATACTTCTTCTTTTAGAAATAATCTTCATTTTGGTAACCTAAAAACCACACAAGATAAAAACAGCCAAAATCTAATGCAAGCACCAAAGGGAAAAGTAATCAAAAGTTTTAAAATATCTAATACAAGTATTCCAATGCATTTAAAAGGATTTCAAAATAGCCTCAAACATATGTTCATGTAATGCATGAATATAGGAATACAATAGACCAAGCCACAAAGTTCACACCAACGCAACTTTACACTTCTGAATGCAACCAAATGATCATAAGAAACTTCATTCCATTTTGTTCCATTCAATCATTCTACTTTTCATTCCATTCCATTTTTCATGTATCCACTCACATTGCGATTAAACATGCAAACTAAGTAATTCCCTTAAACTCATATATTCGTATTATTCATCCACCATGTATTCCCATGCAATGTATATTGGCAGTGTTTCATCCTTTATCTATCCACCTATAGAGACTCGACCTGCAAGTTTCTACATGAGTTTGTACTTACAAGAAACTACATGAGATTGCACCTATAGGTTCCATATGAAACCACACCTACAAGTTTCTATAGGAGTCTCAACCAACAGTCAGAAGTGTGCACCTACAAGAAGCTACAGAAGAGTAGACCTACAAGCATAAAATGCCCCAACCTCCTAAGGGAAGCTACATATATTCCAGCTTAAAATCATTAATCCACATGCAAGAAGGATACCTACAACCATATGTTTCACTGCATCCTCAACTAAGTATTGGTGCAAAGAATAAGGATAGGGTGACAAAACATCAAAAGTACAGTCACATGCAACTACACTAAAGAAGTTTCAAATCCAATGGATATGCAAATACACCATGAAGTTTCACAAATGCAATCAAATGTTCATCAACATAATCAATCATATCTCCATACACTCACTCCATCATGTCATTTTTTTCATTCCATTCCCTCATGCATATTGTCATCCTATTGGTTATTTAGTGATATTTGATTTATAAACACCATCCTCAGTAGGATTTAGCCATTTATATGCATGTGTTATGTGTGTAAGTCTGCCAGCCTAGTGAGTTCTTCATCCCTGCACCTTTTTGTCAAACTGCTGAACAAGTTGTAACTAAAAGCCTTGTGATTGAGTGAGCTTCATGCATATCTTGAGAGTGAGAGGTTATATAGGTTATCCGGCTTGATCCAATTCAGAAAAACCCTAAAAACAATTTAAGTTACCAGTCATCCTTGAGCTACAACCTAGAGGAGTTTCCTGGAGTGATAACAAAGTGGTGCCGTTGCTGGGGAGAGGAGATTGAAGCTTAGCTTCCCTGGGAGATGACATAGATCCATGTTTTGATGATAGACAAAGCTTGGACATTATTACGGTTGTAATCATCTATATGGTGACTCCATTGATATAAGGTGGCTTCAAGAAGACCAAGTACCAGAGCAAACCATAAGGGGCCACTAGCAACACCAGTTTCAGATCCAGAAGAAATTTTGAGGAAAGCTAAGGCTTTACTAAGACAGACCAGCAATGCTGCACAAACAGCTACATCAGGTATTTCAATAAATCTTTCTGCTATCTTTTCTTTTGCTGAAGATCTTAATTCCCAGAAATTTTTAGATACATCAGAAAAATCTAGGGCTTGGGCATCTTCAAGCACTGCTGCTTGTGAAGATCCAATCCCTGGTGACTCCACTAGGATAAGTATACCACTTCCTTCTCAGCAAATATCCTCATCAGTTCTGCCTTCCACATCCCTCTCCATACCCATTCTCAATATGACTAGACAGAAAGGATCCTTGTAGCTAGGTATGCTCCCCTAGTTTTGCCAAACCCTCTCGCAGCCATGCCTACCGGGGATTACCTCAAGTATATGCCTAAGTTTACAGGGGAAGGGGATTTCACTACTGAAGAACATCTAGAGGTTTTTTATAGCTATGCTGAAAATATAAATATAGAACAAGAAGAGGTATGGACCAGAGTTTTTGTGCAAAGCCTAGATGGCCAAGCTAGAAAGTGGTTTAAGGAACTGCCTGCTGGGTCAGTGGTAGGCATAGAGGCCCTAGACGACGTTTTCCTAAAGCATTGGGGAGAGAGGAGAGATCACCTCTACTACTATCATAGAGTTTAGCAACCTGAGAAGAGAAAATGGTGAGTCTATCTCCAACTTTACCAAAAGATTCAACAACATGTACAGCAAGATCCCCACTGAGATTAAGCCCACCGGTACCTTAGCTATGATAACTTATGCAAATGCTTTTGACTCTGACTTCTGCCTACTTCTCAGAGAAAGGAGTTTTGCCTCCTTATCACTCACGCAAGATGCTACCCTAGAGGTAGAGTTAAACACTCTGGAATCTTAGAAGGTCAAAGGGAAGGTAGACAGGAGAAAGCAGCCAGCAGACTATAGTGGGGCTTCAGCATCAGAGAACAAGATCAAAAAAATGACCAGACTTTTAGACAACCTGACTGCTGAAATGTCTAAATTGAAGGACCAAGGACATCTGCCAGTGAGGGGCAAGGGGCCAAGTGACTTTGCTCCTCGAAACCTGTTGCCGTCTTTCACACACCTGGGTCATGTGGCGGAAATCTTCTAGCCACTCGGTGTGTCCTTGGGGGCAAGTCTCGAGTCAACACTGTCACCTTGTTCTTGACTCCTCCGTTTAGGTTCAATTCCTAACGAAGCCAAGGGGGGTAGACCCTATTAAGTTACTAAGGCATATTACTTAGTTAGGTGATATTGAACTGAATGAGTTACTTAGGAGTTTGAAATTTAACCATAAACAACCATAGATGACAAGATACAAAATGAGCGCATGAAAGCACAATGCCGAGACACAATATACATATATAGCAAGAAAATAACTAGTGCCTTAAAATGGAGTAAAAAAGAAATCAATATACTTGCATGTGCTTGGAGTGAATGTTTTGCAATTGCCTCTTGGTACGTTTTAAGTTAATGTGAAAATATGAGTTGATTAAAATTAGGCGAAGGGGTGGACTCCAAATATACTTGAGAGTATTTGGAGTATGTCCAAAACTAAACCTTCATGGCTACCCGCAAGGAATATGTGGGCTGAATGGAGTCTCTGGAGATATTGTTCATAACGCACCCGTTAGGGTGTGACAAAGATCAGCGCCTCGAGGTCACTTTTCAGAAGTTCCCGCTTCCTTTGAGTATTTTGCTACCGTAATGGTTTGATCTAGGTGTTGGATTTTCACCTGATGGTTTGTCAATTTGGGAGAGTGAATCCTAATTATACTAGTCACTCAAGTGCTTTTGATATAGCTTGACTGATCGGACAAACCGCAGCCAAGTGCAAAGCATACACACCGGAGTCTTGTCAATTTTAGTAAATTTTGAGATGGATGTTCTTGTTAAAAAGAAAACCCTCCAGGAACCTCTTTTGGTCCAAGTGGACCTCAATCGGGGAATCAAGGAGGGGATGATTTTATTATGGTTACTGAAACAAATGATGATAACAAATGAAACATAAAAAGATAAGAAAACCACAATTTTCTAATTAGACTACCACGAACCTTTCTTCACCTTTCGACTCAAAAGGAGGCTCGTGGGATAAGTATCAAAGTTACTTTGAAACCAATAGAAATGGAATATGAAAATGATTTTAAATAAAAGTATACTACCCTACAGATTAGTACTATGCTAGATTGAAAAAAGATGAACGAAAAGCAAAAAATGACACGAACGCAAATCCCCCCAGGGGGATGGGGAATGAGCTCGAAAGAGCCTATTCAGAATTATTTTTATTATCAGCGATTACAATATCAGAAAACTGATATGATTCCTCTTGATTCTTATACAGAATGAAACCAAGAGTTTACAAAGTGAAAAAATCAAAGATTTCAGTCAAAAAGGGAAACCCCTGGGGGGATTCAGAAGGCCCAAAAGTCACTTTCGAGCAGCAGCTCCTCCTCTTTTCTGTTATACCTGATAAAAACCAGCAATATTATTAGACTGAAATATGCCCAAAATCACTCTGAAAGTACCTTTGGGTCAACTTACTTTTAACCAAAAAAAAACTAAGTTAAAACTAGTTAAAAAAGGTAAAAAGGGAACCAAGGAAAGCAAGCTTTCCTTGGGATATTGGCTTGCCTTTTAGGCAGCCAATATGATGTGCAATTATTGCTAGATTTATCATTTATAACAGAAAACATAAGTCTAATGTATGCAAGCTACAAATTCTCTTTAAAATTCCTTGCAAAAAGGATGATTTCCCTAAAGCTAGATCTAGAATGCTTATGAAACCTTTTAAGAACAAGATCTAGATTATGGGATTTGAGAAGATAGATCTATGTTAAATTTACTTTAAGATAATAGATCTAAACAATATCAAAGCTGTGAACAAAGTAACCAGGTAAAGAATTGATTTTGAAGGAGGAAAAGGAGGAGAGAAATGCTGGTAGCCTTGAAGATCCACCGTGGAGCTTTCAAGTGGGATGTCGAGGGACTATGCCTTTGGAAGGTTTTGGAGAGAGTGAAGAAGAAAACCAGATCAGCGTCCTCTCCAATCTAGGAACCTGCAGCTCAGTTGAAATAAAAAAACTTGCCGAAATACTTGTGAGATCCGATTAGTACATACACAGAGATTCAGAATAACATGCATATAAACTTATAAAACATGCTGAATCTAGATCTCTAAACATGCATCAAAGGAAAGAGATGGCCAATAAATTTTTTGAAAAGAACCTTTCCTATCAAGATTATAATAAGCTTATTATCAATCTTAGCAGTGAATCCACAAGCAATCAACAAATTATGAACATCGATATAGGTTACCTCAGTAAAAAATGGCAATGATCATCCACACATACAATGGCATAACACCGTCTTGCCTCCAAAGCTTCTCTTTATTTAAAATGACCAATAACAACAATACAATAGCAGCAGCACCTCAATCCCAGTTCTAACCAGCTTGGAAGAGGCTGCTTGTGCTTGATTTATACAAAAAATAGAAGATCCAGCCCAGGGGGGCACAAATCCCAAGGAGATAGACCAAACCAGCTGATGGAGAGTCAATTAATGCAGATCTGAAGCTGAACTGAGCCAGATCTGAGTCTCACCAAGTGCAATTGTCAATCGGAGAGTTGATCTGACTAACACCTCAACCTTTTGACTGAAGCATCCACCAAAACTCATCCAGATGAGCCAAAACATGTGGAGGAGAGAGGGAGGGAAAAATTCCCCATAAAGGATGCTGAAGATCAACCTTGGATCTGATTTGATCACCTCCTTCAGTCAAGGAATTGTCAGATCTAGTCAATCTGGTTTAGATCTAACTGATTTCAATCAAATCGGCTGAGACTCCATTGATCTATGATTCTGGATTTACTCCATTATTCATCAATTTATTAATTAAAATAATAAATAATTGATTTTTGGGGCTTTCTGACCTGAGTGATGGAAAATCACTCAAAACTAGGAAATAGTGGGTCCATGGGTTTACATGGTGCTCTTAGCTTGAAAATGAGCACCTACATGACTGAAACTGATTATTTGGCCCACTTTTATTACAAAATTAAATTTTCCAATTAAACTATTAAAAAATAGGCTAAGTTTTGGAAAAATTAAATTTTAATAAAAAACACTGAAAAAACTAAAAAAATGAAAAATTGAAAAAACCCAGGGGGACTTAGACATGTTCATATGACTCGACCATGATGTTTATCATGTTTAAACATTGACACATAGACTCTAATAACCTCAATAGGCCTAAATGCCAAGCCAACCACCCCAACTTTGGACGTATGGAGTGAAAAACTCAGAAATTATCAGTCGTTTATTCAACAATCAATAATAACCAAGGGAAAAAACACCCTGGGCGGATCGGATTGACAAATAAAGTATAAGAGATCGAGTGTTTTACAGACACTATCATGCTAGAACATTTATTACAATTCCCCCATGGGGTATGAACATGTGATATAGTACAACAAGCACTTCCCAGAAGTACTTCCAAAGGTCTTCTGAAGTCCGAACAAGTTATCCTTGTCCGGTTCACCAGGCTCACTTGATAAAAAACCACTAAGTACAACTTAGGTGGTAACAAAACCCAAATTTTGTTCCTTATAGAAGAGGAAACCCCCCTGTTTAGATTCTCAGAAGGGAGAGAAATCAAGGGGAAGACCAGAGGATAAGAGCTCCATTTCAGAATACTGTATTAGAAGAAGGGCCAAAATTCATTGAAGAAGAAGGAGAAGCTGAAGACAATATCCACTGCATGGAGGATGAGGTGGACTATTCTTTTCTGACCCAGGCAGAATATGAAGAAGCCCTGATTGATGAGTAGATCGCTAAAGAGGCTGTCTATCAGGCTGATGGTCAGGAAGGTTACCAACTAAGGTCTAGGTTGGTTGCTCCCCTCAAGAAGAATGTTGTGCATGTCAAGCAGCTTGTTGCACCTACTAGAAAGGTTGTTGTTTTACCAAAGAAAGTGGTTGTCCCATCCAAATCATTGCACAAACCAGCACCTTCAGCCACACCTGATCAATTCCAACTCAAACCTATAGCTCATGAGGTAAGGTTTCCAGACAAGCTGCATTATTCTTTCAACCTTGAGTCTGAAATTCAAAAATTGAAAATCCCTTTCCCTTTAATTGAGTTGATGAAGAATGATGCATTTAAAACCTCCATTCTTAATTCCCTTCAGCCCAAGGTGCACCTTGAAACTGACTTTGTGAACCTGCAAGATGACAAGCCTGTTGTAACCCTTGGCCTCGTGATCAAAGACCTAAAGGACTCATGCCCACCATTTTATATATCCTTGAACATTCATGATAAAATCCTCCATAACTGTTTGCTGGATTAAGGAGCCTCTCATAACATAATGCCTACAGCTGTGATGGATGAAATCATCCTCAGCATTACTAAGCCCTATCACGATCTATTCTCCTTTGACTCCAGGAAGGTCAAGCGCTTGGGCCTCATCAAAGACCTCGTTGTAAACCTAACGTAGTTACCTTCAAAAAGTGTAATGATGGACATCGTGGTGGTTGATATTCCTCCAAAATTTGGCCTCTTTCTGTCCTGGTCATGGAGCACAATATTGGTTGGCACCCTTCAGATGGATCTCATGTATTCCACTATTCCCATGTTCGGAGGGGATACTAAGAGACTGTACAGAGAAAATCAGCTAGCATACATCATAAGCAAAGAGAGCCACTCAGTGAATCACCCGATCTACATCGTAGACACTGATTTCAGATCCTATATCTTGCAAATTGATGATAATCAACAGACATCAGTTCAGCTCACTAATCCCACGCATCCGCGGCCCGAAGACGTCACAACAACAATCTAGACCATGTACTTCGATGGGGCTAGCGTGCAAAACTCAGCAGGTGTAGGCATAGTCTTGATCTCCCTGTCTCAGGAAAACATTAATTTGTCTTACAAGCTCAATTTCAAGACCACGAACAATGTAGCAGAATACAAAGCCTTGCTACTGAGAGTTAAAGCAGCCAAGGAGATGGGGATCATGTGCATGAAGATTTTTGGGGACATAGACCTCATCATACAGTAGGTCAACAACACTTTTTAGATGAAAAATATCAGATTGAAGGCCTACAGGGACGAGGTATTGAAACTCAGAGACTCATTTATGTTTTTTGAAGTGTCATATATTCCTAGGGATTTGAATCACCTGGATGATTCCCTCGCCATCTCTGCAAGTCTGTTTGTTCCTGCTTTGCCCCCTCAGCTCAGCTATGATGTTCAGGCCAAGTACAGATCCTCTCTGTGAGACAATGTAAAATTTTGGAGGGTGTTTGAAAATGATGGGGAGCTTAGTAAATTCCTTTAGTTAGTGGATGAGTTCTCTGACATACACATAGATGAGGAAAACCTTAACATGAGGAATCCAAACAGATCAAGTTAAAAAATAAAGTGACTGAGCAGAATATTGTCCAATTGCCCAGCAACTACATACCCCGAGGTCTAGTACCATTTGAAGAACTGTTTGACCACAATGACATCCCTTTCAAGCCTGCCAAAAGGGAGCTAGATCCTGCTATTTGTTGTCACCTTTCACACACCTAGGTCACGTGGAAGAAATCTTCAATCCACTCGGTGTGTCCTTGGGGGCAAGTCTCGAGTCAAGGCTGTCACCTTGTTCTTGACTCCTCCATTTAGGATCAACTCCTAACAAAGCCAAGGGGGGTAGACCCTATTAAGTTAATAAGGCTAATTACTTAGTATGGTGATGTTAAACTGAATGAATTACTTAGGAGTTTGAAATTTAACCATAAACAACCATAGATGACAAGATACAAAATGAGCGCACGAAAGCACAATGCTGAGACACAATATATATATATATATATATATATATATATATATATATATAGCAAGAAAATAGTCAATGCCTTAAAATGGAATCAATAGATAATCAATGTACTTGCATGTGCTTGGAGTGAATGTTTTTCAATTGCCTCTTGGTACGTTTTAAGTTAATGTGAAATGTGAGTTGATTAAAATTAGGCGAAGGGGTGGACTCCAGATATACCCAAGAGTACTTGGAGTATGTCCAAAACTAAACCTTCACGGCTACCTGCAGGGAATATGTGGGCTGAATGGAGTCTCTGGGGCTATTGTTCATAACGCACCCGTTAGGGTGTGACAGAGATCAATGCCCCGAGGTCACTTTTCAGGAGTTCCCGCTTCCTTTGGGTATTTTGCCACCGTAATGGTTTGATCTAGGTGTTGGATTTTCACCTGATGGTTTGTCGATTTGGGAGAGTGAATCCTAATTATTCTAGTCACTCAAGTGCTTTTTATATATCTTGATTGATCGGATGAACCACAGCCAAGTGCAGAGCATACACACTGGAGTCTTGTCAATTTTAGTAAATTTTGAGATGGGTGTTCTTGTTAAAAAGAAAATCCTCCAGGAACCTCTTTCGATCCAAGTGGATCTCAATCAGGGAATCAAGGAGGGGTTAATTTTATAATAGCTGATGAAACAATTGATGAAAAGGAAACCACAGATACACAATTCCGGTTTTCTAATTAGTCCTACCACGCATCTCTTTCCCCTTTCGGGTCAATCGAGAAGTTGTGGGGTAAGTATTAAGATTACTTTGAAATATCAAATATGGAATATGGAAATGATAATAAATCAAAGTATACTACCCTGCATATTAGAACTACACTAGATTGAAAAGAGATGAACAAAAGTAAAAAATTGACACCGACGCAAATCCCCCCAGGGGGGATGGTGAATAGGCTCGAAAGAGCCTATTTGAAAGGACCTCTTATTTTTATTAGCAGTGATTTACAATATCATCAAATTGAAATTGATGCACTTTGGTCCTTTTTATCTGGGATCCAAAGGCTTACAACAAGCTTGTAACAAGCTTGAATTAAAACACAGCGGTGGGGGAAGCTTCCGTGAAGCTCTGGTTCGTCCAAGAGTCAGAAATTTGGCAGAGTCTCCTTCTCTTTTATGTTAGACCTGCTAAAAAACAGCGAGTAATTAAAATAAAATGTGCCCAAACACACTTTAAAAGTGTTTTGGGTCATCACACTAATTACCAAAAAAAAAATTAAGTAAAAATTGTTAAACAGGGGTAATCTAATTTCTGCAAAAAGGAACCAAGGAAAGAAAGCTTTCCTTGGGATATTGGTTTACTGTTTGGGCAGCCAATGAGATGTGCACTTTTATTGCAGAATTTAAATCTTTGAAGAACAAAAAAGGAAGCTACCTTATGAGCAAGCTTTAGATCTATGCTTTAGCTACTTGCAAAAAGGGAATTTCCTACACCTAGATCTATCTTTATGAACTGATATTCTTTATGAAATTATAGATCTAAGAAGAAAAAATATTATAAAATAGATCTAACAATATATATTCAATTATTAGAACTAGATCTGATCATAAGAGGAAGAGACAGGTAACCGAAAGATTGGTTTTAATAGAAAGGAGGAAGAGAATGGGAAAGGCCCGTTGTTGGATGCATCTGCAATGGAAAATTGTTAGTGGAATATAGAGGTGCAATGCCTTTACAAAGTTTTTGGATGTATAGTATGCTATGAGATATAGAAAAAACAAGTAACTTTACTTGCCCAACTATACTCCTGTTGATTCAGCTGAATCGTTCAAGCCAGACAGGGTTCAGATGTAGAAATTGAGAGAAAAGTTGGCAACATCAATAGCCGCAAGACAATGCTTAATCCACACACATGAGAGCATTAAACCATTTGGCCTCCAAAGATTCTTTATTCCAACAATCAAAAGATTACAACAGTATTACAATAGCAAGCCCTTCAATCCAACTCTAACTAGCTTGGAAGAGGGAGCTTGTGCCTTGATTTATACAAAAACCAGGAGATCCAGCTCAGGGGGGGCGCAAATCCCAAGAAGACAGATCAAATCAGCTGATGGAGAGTCAATCAATGTAGATCTAAAGCTGAACTGAGCCTACTTGTCAATCGGGGGGCTGATTGAGCTGACACATCAAACCATAAACCGACACATCAGTCCACAGAGCATCCAGGAGAGTCCACATGTGTGGAGGAGAGAGAGAGGGTGCAATTCCCCATAAAAGTTGCTGAAGATCAACTCTGGATCTGATTTGATCACCTCCTTCAGTCAAGGATTTGTTAGATCCAGTCAATATGATTCAGATCTGACTTATTTCAATCAAATCGGCTGAGAATCCACTGATCTATGATTCTAGATTTGCTCCATTATTCATCAATTTATTAATTAAAATAATCAATAATTGATTTTTGGGGCTTTCTGACCTGAGTGATGAAAAATCACTCAAAACTAGGAAATAGTGGGTCCATGGGTTTACATGGTGCTCTTAGCTTGAAAATGAGCACCTACATAACTGAAACTGATTATTTGGCCCACTTTTATTACAAAATCAATTTTTCCAATTAAACTATTAAAAAATAGCCTAAGTTTTGGAAAAATTAAATTTTAATAAAAAACACTAAAAAAACTACAAATTTGAAAAATTGAAAAAACCTAGGGGGGCTTAGACATGTTCATATGACTCGACCATGATGTCTAGCATGTTTATACATTGACACATAGAATCTAATAACCTCAATATGTCTAAATTCCAAGCCAACCACCCAACTTTGGAGGTATGGAGTGAAAAACTCAGAAATTATCAGTCATTTATTCAACATCCAATAATAACCAAGGGAAAAAACACCCTGGGCTGATCGGATTAACAAATAAAGTCTAAGAGACCGAGTCTTTTACAGACACTATCATGCTAGAACATTTATTACAATTCCCTCATGGGGTATGAACATGTGATATAGTACAACAAAGCTTCCCAGAAGCAAGACTGAAGGTCTTCTGAAGTCCAAACAAGTTATCCTTGTCCAATTCACCAGGCTCACTTGATAAAAAACCACTAAGTACAACTTAGGTGGTAACACTATCCAAAAGCATAACATAGGCAGCCAGAGCCATCCAAAACTGATAAATCTATCCACTGGGTTGACTGCTGAAAAGAAGCCTAAATATTGCAGCCTAATAAAAGAGTTTGTCGATGTCTTTGCATGGGAGTATAGTGACCTAAAAACATATGACACCGACATCATCTAGCATAGGATTCCTTTGGAGAAGGACACCATTCTTTTCAAATAGAAACGGAGACCCATCAACCCTCTTCTATTACCAGTGATTGAGAAAGAAATCCACAAAATCCTTAGAGCCAAGATCATAATCCCCATCAGGTATTCCAAGTGGATAGCAAATCTAGTAGTGGTGAGAAAGAAAAATGGAGAAATCAGGTTGTGTGTGGATTTTAGAAACCTGAACAAGTGTTCCAAAAAATACAACTATCAACTGCCCAAGATGAAACATCTGCTATAGAGAGTCTCAAGGGCTAGGGTCATGTCTTTCCTGGATGGCTTCTCTGGATACAACCAAGTTGATGTGCACCTAGATGATCAAGAGAATACTTCCTTTACCACTCCCTGGGGCACCTTCATGTATGCTAAAATGCCATTTGGGCTAATGAATGTTGGGGCTACTTTTCAGCTAGCTATGGACCTAGATTTTGTAGGGATAAAAGATAAATTTGTGCTGACATATTTAGATGACTTAATAGTTTACTCTCACAGCCATCATGACCACTTGCAGCATTTAAGGAAGGTATTTCTGAAGTGCAGAAGGTATGAAATATCACTAAACCCCCAGAAATCTTAGTTTGCACTCAATGAAGGAAAGCTCCTAGGTCACATAGTCTCAACAAAAGGTGTAAAGATCGATCTGATAAGAGTGGAAGAAATTCAGCAACTGTCAATACCAAGGTCAAAAAGAGACATTCAGTCGTTTTTAGGCAAGATAATCTTTGTCAAGAGATTCGTTCCAAATTTCTTCAAGCTGGTAAAGCACATAACGACCATGCTAAAAAAGGATGCAGAAATAAAGTGGATTAACCAGGTAAGAAATTCTTTTGAAGACATTAAGAAAGCCATCATGGAAGCCCCAACCCTGATTAGTCCTGACTACACCAAGGGTTTTTACATTTTCTCTTTTGCATCTTATGACATAGTGGCAACTATACTATTACAAAAGAATGATGAAGGCCTTGATCATCCAATTGCTTTCTTTAGCAGAACCCTAAGATATGTTGAGTTGAAGTATGACCCAATTGAGAAGCAGGCTTATGCTCTCATAAAATATTTGAAGAAATTCAGAATCTACATTCTCCATGCAAAGGTCATTGCATATGTCCCTTCGGCTGCAGTGAAGGATGTTTTGACTCAACATGAAATTGATGGGAAGAAAGCTAAGTGGATTTACAAACTCGTTGAGTTTGATGTAGAGGTGAAACCCACCAAGCTGGTAAAGGGATTAGGTCTGGCCAAACTCATGGCCAAAGAAAACTGTGAACTGCTGGGAATAAATTTCACATATTTTAGATCAGCAAAGGTCCAGACTATAGTAGCAGCTGAAATAGAAGTAAATCAAGATCAGAATAACAGTCTAGCAGTGGCTGAGAACATATCTTCATGTGAGTGGTACTTAGGTATCATTCAATTTTTGCTAAAATTAGAAGTTTCTCCTATTGTTGCTCCTAACCAAGCACGAGCTCTTAAGTTGAAATCTGTTAAGTTTTGCATAATTGACAATTTGCTGTATTGGAAGGATCAGTCTGTAATTTTTTTAAGATGTCTAGATAAAGAGGAACCAGAGCAGGTCATGCATCATTTTCATTCCAGTACATGTGGAGGCCACCACTACTGGGAAACCATAGCCCACAAGATATTAAAAGCAGGATACTATTGGCCAGTCCTCTTTGCTGATGTATGCACTTTTGTAAGGGCATGTGACCAATGTCAAATATTTATAGGGAAGCAACAGCTAAAATTCTTTCCCCTTAAGCCTGTTACAGTGAGTGGGCCTTTCGAGCAATGGGGTCTGGATTTCATAGGTGAAATAAATCCATCTTCTAGTGGACAGCATAAATGGATCTTAGTAGCCACTGACTACTTGACCAAATGGATAGAAGCAGTACCCACCAGGAATGCCACTCACTAAGTCATCATGAGATTTTTATATGAGAACATCTTTAGCAGGTTTGGTTGCCTAATAAGGTTAGTGATTGATAATGCACCAACTTTTAAAGCTGGGGCACTAGTTAAATTGTGTGAATCAATGGGTATTCAACGGGTGCACTCCACATCCTATTACCCACAAGGCAATGGCCTTGCTGAGTCATCCAACAAAAGCTTAGTCAGAATCATCAGGAAACTACTAGAGACAAATCTGAAAAGCTGGGATTCAAAACTTAAGTTTTCTTTATGGATTGATAGGGTAACAAACAAAATATCCATAGGGACTTCTCCATTCAAGTTAGTTTATGGCACTGAGGCCATCTTTCCTATCCAGATCACCCTTCCAATGGAAAAGTTCTTTCAGGAAGAGGAAGATGAACCAAATGACATGATGAGAAGGATGATGGATTTGGTGGAGTTACAGCAGATCAGGGAGCAAGTTGCAAGAAAATCAGAGGCTCATCAACAGAGGATAAAGGGCATGTTTGACAAAAGAGCAAAGGTATACAACTTCTAGGTCAGATATTGGGTCCTCAAGTGGGATGCTGTCAAACAGGACAAGGGGAAACATGGAAAATTTGACTCTTCATGGATTGGCCCTTTTGTATAGACCAGGTATATAAAAATAACACCTTCAAATTGCAGAATCTAGAAGGTGAAGAGGTATTCGATGGCCCAGTAAATGGATGTTTCCTAAAACTCTATTTTATTTGAGGCTTTGAGGCCTTATGATTGTAAATTAGTAGATAGTAGGTTGTTTTTCTTTCAGAATAAGACTCCATGCCCAATGGAACAATAAAGAATAGTTTTAAGTTACTTAGTCGCTTTTAGGGAAAGGAATTTTGGTCTAGGGTTCTTGGACCTCACAAGGAGGTTCCCATCCCCGAGTAGGAGCCAGATGTTATCTCTTGAAATAAAATGAAATTATTTTTGATAGTATGCAGAATTTAAATCATGCAATGAAGGATATGAAGATCACTAACAGTTTTGAAAGCCTCTATTTGTATGCAAATTTCACAAAGTTGTGACTTGGGTGGCTTGGGTGAGGATCAGAATATCTCATTAGCCACCGAAGGATGGAAGATAAATAATAGGTAGAAGACCCCTTCAGCAATTAGGCGTATTGCTAAACTTTTCACTGCCATCAGAACATTCTTAAATAGTGATCGAAGAATACAGTGACTAAAAGTTCCGCCACTGCGAAGAAGATAGTGGCTAAAAGCATGGCAACTGTAGAGAATATCGGTGATTGGAGGGTCTAAAGACTAACCGTCGGTGAATTATTCCTCTGCGGAGCTGCAATGGGGGAAGAAAGACTTACTGCGGGTTCCGAAAAAAATACAGACTCATCGGCGACCGAAGGGTCTAAAGACTAATCGTTGGCAAATTAGTCCTCTGCAGAGCCGCAACAGGGGAAGAAAGACTTACTATGGGTTCCGAAAACAATATGGACTCATCGACGATCGAAGGGTATAAAGACTAACCGTCAACGAATTAGTCCTCTGCAGAGCCGCAACGGGGGAAGAAAGACTTACTGCGGGTTCTGAAACAATACAGACTCATTGATGATCGAAGGTTCAAAAAACTAACCATCGGTGAATTAGTCCTGTGAGGAGCTGCAATTGTGGAAGAAATATAAACTACAGTTTCCGTGAGCAAATGAGAACTTTGGAGATCGGAGGTTCTAAGGACTAACGATCGGCGAAATAGTCCACTAGGGAGCCGCAATGGTGGAAGAAAATCAGACTAAGGCTTTTGCTAAATGAAAAAGATTTCGATAGCACGACGATAGAATATCATCTATGATCGGAAGACATATAGACTACGGATCAGCAAGTTCATAACGAAGCTCCTCCGCAGTGACGACAACAAAGATAACTAAAGATCCAATTAATTCATGAAAAGACTTTCGACAGCAATAAAATTTGTTCATTTCAGCCTCCAATCACCGATAAGTTAGTGAGGGAAAGCATCGATGAGGAAACCGTCATGACGCTAGGGACTTGGAGCGCCGAGATTGTGGCAACATTCATACTTGGGGTGTCGATGGCACAGAAGACAAAGCTTCCGATCAGCCACTGCGGCGGTAAGGTAGAGAAACTGCGAAAACACTGATATTTGGAGCACCGAAACAGCGATAGCACTGAGAATTAGAGCACCGATGAGCTGGAATAAAAAGCCTCCGATTAGCGACTGCGAAAGCAAAGTAGAAAATTTACGGGCTGATTGGACAGGACTGGGCACTTTAGTTAAACGCTGATACACTGACTGTTGATGGCAATTTCATAGTGAACCAGCAGTGGGAATGAGCAGGGACCACTTCAATCATTAAAAGACCACTCAATGAACTAGATCTTCACAGTAGATAAACACATAGTTAGCAAGGGTTTGAATCCCTAATGAGGAAAAACTATCACTTTCAATTATTTTTTGTGTAAACAAATCTGATTTTCAGGATCTGTAAATTTTGTAGAAGGCTATAAATCCCATGATTAAATTATTAATAAAGGTTCGAATCTGGGGATTTATGAGCCTGTTCCATTATCAAGCGTCTCATTTGGTTTATTCTAAGTATAAGATCTTTTGTTGTGATTTGTTTAGCCATCTCCTTCTTTACTGTGTTTATTGCCTGAATGTGCATTTAGGTATTTTTCAGATTTATTAAAGGGCCGATAGCTGTCATCCTATTGGTTATTTAGTGATATTTTATTTATAAACACCATCCTCAACAGGATTTAGCCATTTATATGCATGTGTTATGTGTGTAAGTCCACCAGCTTGGTGAGTTCTTCATCCCTGGACGTTTTTGTCAAACTACTGAACAAGTTGTAACTAAAAGCCTTGTGATTGAGAGAGCTTCATGCATGTCTTGAGAGTGAGAGGTTATATAGTTTATCCGGCTTGATCCAATTCAGAAAAATCCTAAAAACAATTTAAGTTACCAGGTATCCTCGAGATACAACCTAGAGGAGTTTCTTGGAGTGGTAACACATATACTCATTAAATGTATGAGCACTCAATCAAAAAATTCACTTGCATCCACCTTCTTCCTCATGCATTCCTCTAATGGTTCATTCATCCATATTTTATATATACCACTCGCCGCATACCTCATGTATACACCTACAAGAGATTGCAACATTGAATCATCATCTTCCTAACCCATTTACCTACAAGAGTATCCAACTACAAGTATCTACAGAAGAGGAACACTATAGAACTGCCGAGCTACAGGATTCAACATGATAGATGTCTTCTTTCTATGTACTTTAAAAGAAAGATAAAAAAGACTAGGATATTAGTTTAATTACATTGAAAGTATTATATGATAAAGACTTTTTGCAACAAAAAAGGAAGCAAATCTCTAACATGTGCTTAAGCTCTCTAAGAAGAAATAAGCATTAGTAAAGGCCCAGATCCCTACAGTCAAAATGGGCATGAGGAGGGTCCATCGGTCTCAAAAGAATTTCCTTCCTATATGGAAGAAGAATACAAAAATACTGAAAATATTCCTTATTACATCAAAAAAGGATTTGCAACTTGGGAAAGATGGTACTAAGCAAGAGAAGCCAATAAATATGGAGGAACATTTCCTGCAGATCTTGCTAATAAAGTGAGTAATACTTCATTGTTTTATGTTTCTGACCCTATTCCTATAACAAATATAAATTGTGAATCTCTTGTTGAAGTTATGAAGGTGCTACACTCATGGAATGGATGAGAAAAAACAAAATTCAATTCATAAAGATAAAGTCTCATGGTCATAACTTGCTTTATGATTGACATGGGTATTCACATGTGCTCTTGCACTCTAGTGGAAATATCTATCTGAGAAGGATAAACTGGATATTATTAATGCAAAAAAGCCCTTAAATATTTTAATGGAAGCAGTAATAGAAGATGATTTCTATGGAAATGTTTTATAGATTATACCCATATTTCTAATATGTATATGTCACAAAATTTATGTAATATTGTTTAGTTAAACGAATTTAAATGCGTTACGCAGAGTCTCCTGTATAAGACAAATGATCTAGAAAATGTTTCCTAATTGTGACATTACATTGTTGCAATGCTAGGAAGCTTTCCTACATTGTCCAAGAAATATTTCTCAAAGAAAAAATGATATTGAATAACTTTCTCTTACAAGAGTTCAGGAAGAAATAGTAAAACATTACATATGGAATGTTTAAGAAGGAAGACATTAAATTCCCTAAAGAAAAAATTGTTTTTTTCTAATGATGTGTGTAATAATTTCATTGAGATATGTGAGTTTTGTTGCATGAAGAGATAGGAGTTCTACAAAATCAATCCTTTGAATTCCTTTTGGCTATCATGTGTTGATAAATATAAATGCAGGACGTGCAGAAAATAAATACATGGAAGTTAGCAAGAGAAATCAACCCAAGAAGCTCTACTTCAAAAAGTGGAGACTCCCTGTATCAAAATCTACTTTCTTCATTTGTAGTAGAAGAGGCCATTGGGAAAATAAGTGTCCAAATAAAAATCAATCTCATCTAGATTCTAAATTAGTTGCATTGTTCTCAACCAAAGATAATCCAACTCAATGGGACTCTTGCTCAGAACCCTGTTCAAATAAAGAATGTATTTCTATTTGTTATTCTTCTAAAGAAACATATTTCATTCCACAAGCTAATCATGTTTCTCTCTTACATGTAACATGAGTTGTCTCCCTCATCAAATTCATCAAATTCTTTTGTAGATATTCTTTAAATTGATTTTTTATCAATTAATATGTTTTCCTTTGTTCCCCATGAATTTGATCTCCAAAAATATATCGATGGATGTCACAAATAGCTTCGTTCTACCCCTAACTCTAATATTTGACTTCACAGACACGTTACTTCGAAATGAACCAGTTCGCCTGTCATTTTCACTAGTTTACATAGCCTAGAATAGTGAATTTTACACCTGGAGCAATGTTTTCTACTCCACCTTCTGTCCCACCAATACAAAAGCCACATATTCTATCTCCCACATCTCATGTATAGACTCTTCTTAACCTTAAGATGAAGGAAAACTAAATTTTACCATGTTGAGCAGGGATGGTAGGAAACCAAAGGAGGAAGATCTCTTATGAATTTGCACAAGTAAGTATCAACAAATTCAAGAGAAGAAGTAGTTAATTAGAGAATTGATGGAATCCCTTGCTATAGATAAATGAGAATGGATAGATAAAATTGATTTCCAAGAGAGATCCTTAGATGAATACATTTAGAAATAATATGAAGGGGTCATGATAGAATAAGAATATTTGACAATGGTCCTTGATGAGTTCAATCAAGATGAACAAAATAGGGTAACATCTTATTTTGAAGCAAATTGCATATATATGTCCGATCTAAATTATAGATTAGTTATAAGTGTTGGAATCAAGGTAGAAGGATATAAACTCTACATCCTTGATACTCAAATAGATACAAGAGCCATGATTTCCTATGCTAAGAGATATGTTATCCCTAGATATTTATTGGCAACCCATAACATTGAATTTTAGAGCCATAAATGGCAACATAATCCCTATTCAGTGTTATGCTCCTAATTTTCCTATCTTGATAAATGGCTTGATAACTTCAGTCATGTTATATTGTTATGATTTAGGATGTGACATGTTGTTTGGCCAATATTTTTCTAACACACACTTCACCAATTATAAGCATAAGTGAGAATGAAATTTGATGGTGTTTTTGTCACTCTACTGTATAAAAATCACTATTGAAAATAAATTTGAAATAGATCATGAAGAATAATAGCTACCACAATCTGTTGAGAAAATTATTAAAATTAAGAAGATTGTCAAGAACCTGTTCAAAGTATATGTATGAACAAAATCAAAATTTTAGGCCTTGGGAAAAGAAAAATAATCTAAACCTTGAGTTTGATAAAGAATCTAAGTATTGTAAAAAATATATTGAGAAATAGAGCCTAAAAGGGAAATCTACTCCAGAAAAACACTAAATTGCTTAAAGCTCGCAAGAGGAAGCAAGGAACAATTTCAAGGATAAGTAGTATAAGGTAGAACAAAATGAACTTGCAAGGGAAACTATAAAAGGAAGCAGAGATCAAGGAAATCTAACACAACAATCTCAGGAAAGAAATAAGTACCTATCTCAAAAGTTTCTTCATTCTCAAAGAGAAAAGAATCATTGAAGAGGCCCAACCCAAAAGTTTCTTCATTCTCAAAGAGAAAAGAACAATTGAATATGCCTAAACAATATATAACCAATGTTTTGTTCCTCTTATGAGTAAGAATGAGTTAAAATAAGAGGTAGAACCATCCTAAAAGCACAAGTTTGTTTCTTAATAGGGTGAAAGAAATAAGCAGAGTATGATATACCCCTAGAAAAATACAACATATAGCAAGGGGTCTTGATCAAATACCAATATGGGGATTGGCCTTAGCATAAGGGATCCTATAGACCCTCCTAAATTGTATGCTTTTGAATTTGCAAAAAATTTCCAAAAAGTTAAGTAGTCAAGCTACAATAGAACTGTCAAGCTACAGGCTTCTATAAGATACAAATACTACAGAAGTATGAAGCTACATGTAACTATAGGAGATGAACAAATTGCTACAACAAGTGATTTCTTCTTCTTCCACAACCCAATCAAAGACGTGGACTATATATGGAAGACATTCAAACTCAAGAACAAGTCATGCAAGAATAACAAGCCTCATATGAGAAATCATGACAATAGTCTTCAAATCAACATCAATGCATTTATTCAACATCGGAAATTTCATCACAAGAAAGGTCCATCACATAATACATGTTCTTAGCCAATTATCATTTTAGATAGGCAAGCATGTCACGATGCCTCTAACCTTCAGATATTCCTTACCTCAATTTGTCTTTATATGACCACCTAAACAAAACTTGTCATGTGGACATTGAAAGAAGATAAATGGGGAAGTAACTTGGCATTAATCTGATGAATTTGGTTAATACAGTAAAAAGTGGACAGGAAAAATCAAATCATGGGTGCAATCATAAAAAGAAGCCGTCAAATAAACATCGAATTTGAATTTTTATTGACCACATCATTTCCAACCAAAAGAGAAACAAGTTAAAATGGAGAAACTAACCTTTATAAATACTGCAAACCCTAAGGAACCTTGAACAAATGTAGAGATTTTCTACCCAACCATTGTCAAATTTCTTTCCAATCAACCACTTTCAAATTGTAATCAAAATCAAGCTTCAAGACCATGCAAAGATATGGTGATTCTTTATTTGGGTTTTTACTGGGTGAATTGATGACTCTTGTGGCATTATATAGGGGGGAAATCATCCTGATTTTTTATTTTATTAAATTGTTCCACATTTTTTTCCCAAATATAGACCATTTTGGAATGAAAAAAATTCAGAATTCAACCCTGCAATCCATATCCTAGTGAAATAATTGCTCCACACCCTACGGAATAACTATTATTCTCCCCGTGGCCCATAAATTAGGGGCAAAGTAACTGCTATTCACCTCCATTAATGAAAAATATGGGGGAACTAGCTACTATTCTCCTCCATTACTCAGTGAACTAGCTTCTCTTGGCCTCCATTATTGAAAACACGGGGGCGAACACACGATTTTAGTTATATTTGACAGGGCTACATTCATTTTCCCCTCTTTCACGAGGTTGGTGATTTCATTTCTCGTAGTTATGGGTTCAATAAATATTGGACTAATGTATTAAATTTAAAAAAAAAAAAATTATATTAAAAATTCAGCCAATTATTTTTATCACCCCAATAATTTTGCCCATGGGCTAAATTTCGCCCTTAAAATTTTCCCTGGTCGAAGGAGGGCCACGATGAATCCCACATTGATGACACAAAACTCAGAACAAAGTTTTGGAATTTGAGTATGATGTAACCATAGGAATGACTCAATAATAACTAACACAAAGTTTTGACTGCAGATGCAAACTCTCAACATGACTTCCCTTTGAACACTAAGAGGCACGACCGGAGACTTGGAAGCATTGACTTGACCAGGTGGATACCAAAACATAATGTGGCAATGGATGATGCATTCTTTGAAAGATTCAAAGGAGTGACATGAATCATGAAATTGGATAAACTTGGAAGTAAAGATGAATACCCAATTGACTGAATGAAATGCAAACAAGTGCCACGTTCAAAGGTACTAACAACTTCCATTTATTGCAAATGAAATATAATTCTGTTGAGGCCTGGAAAATTGTAGGTAACAACAGTTAGGGACTCTCCCCAATAAACGTTCCCAACTAGCTCGTTATTGTTTGGTATGGGGAATCCGTCCAATTTACGGTCCAGCTACCATAGGTCAAGTAACAAATTAAAAGGTTTTACCAGTTACAACCCAGTCCACTGTGTATATTTTTAGTTTTTTGTGTTTAAGTATGATGTGCAAGTGCCTATCTAAAAATGTAGATTGATAGAGATAACGAGGAGCATCACAATGTGATGCGCAGGTTCTTACCTCTCATCTTAACTCTCTCGCATCTAAATCACACACAACAAGAAACTCAAATTAACTAACTAACCTATCCCTAGGGAGCAAAATTATCAGTTATCAATGAGTAATGTATTTCTGCACATGCATGAATAAAAATTACAGATAGCTGCTATTTATTTCAGAACACACGAACATTAATAGATATATGAACAACAAGATAGCTTATTGTTTATGACAACCTTCATTACTCACAGTGGAAATTTCACAGAATAAACTAGAGTGCATTCATAACATGAACATAGATTCAATGAGTTAGAACGATCTCACAGTTAATGGATGTGAGCTGAAAACGAAATAGTTCACATTCAACCGATCCATAGCAAAGCATTTGAAATATTCCACCAAGCTTTCTCCAACAGGAAACTTGTAATTCTTTATTGCAAAAGGAAATAGTTCTTCTTACACCATACTCTCACAAATCTATCTGGGAAAAAGTCCCTTCTACATCTAACTCTCCTATATTTATACAAAAAAAACAAAACCTTTGGGCTGCCCCCAAATGACTTTTGGGCTTCCCCAACCTCTCAATCCCAAAATTTTGTCTTTTAGTAAGTGCTCATAATATATACAATATATTACGTTTTAAATCCAAAATTTATAAAACACTTTATGAAGAGGGGCCCGCTTGGTCATTTATGAATTTTTTCCACACCTGGGCCTCTGCTACTATGCTTTCAAAACCGGAGGGTTCAAGAAAACGGATATTTATCTCATACTTAGCAGCCTGATTTTTAACTACTTCTATTCTTTCCGGAATCAGGCGCAACTTATTTTCAAGTAAGTGGATGCTTACTGCTACATGAGCTACTACATTCTTCATAATTTGTTCATCTAGATCCTTGACTTGTTGGATCTTCCGCTCATCTTCTTGATACCTACTCTATAGTTGTTCTATGAACAACTCATGTTCTGGTATCGCATCCAGTCTTTGTTTTGCAGAAACCTGGCATCTATTGTATGTGACCAGCACTCTTCTGTAGTATTCAGCACATAATCCTTTCGTTTTCTTTACAGTATTTTTGAATTCTTCTGCAGTATTTATTGCAAACTCCAATAAGTCATAATCCTGCTTTAAACTATGTCTATATTTAACTGGTAGCTCCATAGGGGTTTCCTCATTTGTTTCTATCCACACTATCCTTCCTGTTAGGACCTCCAAAATATCTTGAGATCTATCTAAGAAATACGAAGTGGTGTCCAAGATCTCTTCTAGTCTGCTATCTATTTGCAAAATCTTACATCTTTCATCCTCAATGCACATTTTTAATTGGTGAATTTTCCTCCTCTAAGCTAGAACATATTCCTTCAAAGGTTGGACATCTATATTATGTTCCATAGCATCTTTCAATGATGCTATCAATGAAGCATTCTGTCCCTCCAAAACTGCTACATGCATTTGATACTATTTCTCTCTTTCTTCAGTGGCAGCCTTCTTTGATTCTAACTCAATGACCTTGTTTTGCAACTGGACCTTCTCTACACTTAGATTTTTGTATGACACCTGAAGGTCAATTTTCTCAGTTTTCAGCACTTGATGCTCTAATGTAGCCTCTATAATTCTGCCAAGCTATTTTAAGCATCTTTCTATGTTTTCTCTACAGAAACTTCTAAAGCCATGTTATTTGCCTGCAGAGTTTGGAGTTCTGTATTTGAATTCCTCACTTCATTCTGCATGTCCTCATATTTCCTTTTCAACTTATGACCTTCATCCCTCTATTTCTTCAGTGTTTCTTTTAATTGAGATGCATTCTTTCTTGATTGCTTGAGGTCTATCATACGTTTGTCTACATTGTCTTCGATGGCCTCGATTAATGCCACCCCAGCTCTTGCTGTCAATCGTGGATATGCATCTATTCCATACACCAAAGTCTTGTTAGTTATCATATTTCCTGACTGTCCTCCTGTTTCAACCTTTTTCTTGGTTCTTTTGACAATCCTCTTCTTCTCCTTGTCATAGAAAATGGTGCTGAAATCAGGGACCTCTTCTCCTTCTTTCTGCGTGAAAGGTATCAAATCCATTTCGAAAAAATAGTTTGCCCTTGAGTGTTGCTAGAAAATGCAGTAGGCTCTTGGGGATCAGGATTATCTTGTCCAAGACCTTGACTTGCATGATCATGTGCCCCCTATGTATCCATCTGTTTAGTAGTCTGTTGGTCTGTTTGAGATCCTGTTAACCTTAGACCTTCGCTTTCTTCTTGCTTTTTCTTTTTCTCTGCTTCTTCATTTCTCTTTTTCTCCTCCTCATATTTCTTTGCTGCTTCCTCTGCAACTGTCTTTCTTTCTTCTTATTCATTCTTTATCCAACTCTATGCCTATTTTTCTACCCTTCTAGCATCTTCTTTCCTCTTTTTGGCTTCTTCTTCTTCTTCATCTTTCTTAGTCTTCTGTGCGGTTTTTCCCTTTCCGCCTATAGTGGTGACTTTCTATTTAAATCTCTTCTTTAAGGAAGTCATATTCTTTACATTTCTGAATGTTTCTTCATCTTTGTCCCAAAAATTGGTGTATTCGAAATGAAAATTTTCCTCCTTGCAGTGATCTGCAACTTTATTTTGGGAGTCATTCTTCTGAAATTTCATCTCACCAAAACGGAAATGCTCTAGCTCATGCACGAATTCTATAGTCTGTTTCACCTTTGAAAACTTATAACTCCCTAACCAGAAAGGTATGGAAGGATATGCTACCTTCTTATGTTCTAACAAGAAACTCCCTACACCATCAAGATATACTTGCCTAACTGCTTCTTTATGTGTCACATAATTAGTGGCATATTTATGGAGTAGAGAAGGTGCCCTAGAGCCACCATACATTCTGACATACATTCCCTCTTCAGTCAAATAGTAACTTATAAGCAGGAATATTTCACCTTCCATGGACAGAAGTTGTTCCTCTAGTATGAATGGTTCAGATCTAGAACAAATGAACGACAAAGGTTGAAGACCCTCCCTGGATGTCATAGATACCTCGAATGCTGCTTTGATAGTGCACCTGTGTACCTGCAATTAGATCAAACATGCAAACACATAAAATCTACCAGAACATAATCTATTGATCCATGTTAGTGACTAAGGAATCTAACAACATGTACATGTGAAATCAACAACAATAGTAATGTGGGACGAAAATCAGCTTTGCATTAAGATGAATGGAGAAGTTTACAACCAATTAAGCCTTAGTGTCGACATGCATCTCCATGAAACCAACACTTCATCCCCATAAGCTTCAACTTTTCTCTCTATGCTCTCAAATGGCTTGGGCCAAGTGGTCAATCCAATAGCATAATAATACCTCAATGGTTCTCCCCCTCAACCATGGACATGAACTTGTATTTATAGGGCTCAATGGATAGGAATGGTTGAGAGATTTGTGGATGAGGTGGCCTCTAAGATCCTATGATGGTGGATCTCAAGATCAACTGACCCACAATGATAGGGATAAGGGAGGACATAAGGCTCATGATCTAGAAGCATCGAGAAACTTCTCTTTTTCCCATTTTACCCAGGGTACCGCTTTTCTCCTCATGACATAGCAGTTTAGGTAAAAAAACGCTTATGTACCAAGGGTTATAAGTCATGGCACCACTTATGGATAACAAGGCACAGGCGGTGCGAGCAAGGTATCGCTCATGGATAACGGGGAAAGCGCGGTGCTGAGTATTCCCATGAAAGATTGACAAACAACATGGGTTTCCACTCCAAGTGTTGGGATTAAGGGCAAGTAGATATGTCAAAGGTCTTATCACATGATAATGATAGGATTTTGGTATAACAGGATGCCCCCCAAAGCATGAGTCTTAGAGGGATACGATAAACGAGAGCTTTGAGAGAACAAGCCATTGCTACGAGGTGAAAATGTCGACTCGATCGGAGCATGTCGTCAAGTAGGCATCTATAGTACATCAATATTTTGACTCATAGACGTAAGTAACCAACTCATAGCTGCAGACCAATACAAGGTAGATCCATGGGAGGAATAAACAAGCATGGCTACTAGAATACAACATAGATCCATGTGATAGAGGAATCAAACTTGGACATAGCTACCAGACATACAATGTAGATCTATGTCATACAGATGCAAATTTGAGCATAGCCACGACCATACAAATTTGGATCCATGCTAGATATACAAAACTCCATCGCAACCTGGGGAAAACCAATGAGCGCTTTTAAACAAATACCCAGGGTCTTCATCTCGTCTTCCACAAAGTACAATTTTAGCCATGTGATTACAATGATATGAAGTTGAACATGGTAGAAACCACTTGATTATTGGTCAATGATGTGAACCATTAACAAGTGCAAGGGAGATCACCATTAATGTCAATGATTCCCAAGGTACTCTAGTACAATATACTAAGTGTGAATAGATGTCCTGATGTCGAACACCCAGTGGATTCTATCGATCAAAGGTCAATGATGTGAACCTATATCGAGAGCGAGAGAATCTATCATTAAGGCATATAGATCTCAAGGTACTAAGTTTTATTTCTAAGACTATTTCCCAGATGATGAGCTGATGTCAACGAGAAAAGTCTCGTCAAAGGAGGGCCATGATGAGTCCCACATCAACGACACGAAACTTGGAACATAGTTCTGGAATGATGTGAATATAGTAACCATAGGGATGACTCAAAAGTACTGATACAAAGAATGTGTTGACTGTAGAGATAAAACTTCTTCAAATCCCCTTTTGAACATTGGGCGGCATGACAAAAGACTTGGAAGCATGACTGGATGGGACAAACACACAATGCGACAGTGGACAATGCATTCTTTTGAAACACTCAAAGGAGTGACATGACTCATGAAAGTGTATCATCACAGAGATCAGTTGAATACCCAATTGATTGATATGATATGCAGACAAGTTCCACGTTCAAAGGTAATGACAAATAGCTGCCATTATTTGCAAAATGATTCCCTTCCCATTTTCCCCATCATGATCGAAGAGTGCCTCTTTTCAGTTTCACAAGTTCAAAGAGGGTAAAAACACTCGATATAGCTTGTTAGAAGACAAGTCCAGACTCATATGTTTTACGAACTTGAGAGAGGATGGGTTCGTTCCCAAAAACGGGTCTCTCAATGTTTAATTTAACGAGTCCAATGAAAGAAAACTTGGTATCGTTCATGTTTAGAGAGTCTAAACGATTACGGAAGAAAACTCCAAAGGGTCCTTTTTCATATGATTTAGTCTCTAAGGCCCGAAAAAGTGTAAAATCATACCTTTGAGAACTCTTCCAGTCATCATTGGATGGAGTGTTCCTTTTTCATAAATAGTCCTATCCAAACCAAAAAAGAGATAATCTACCGTCAGACGGATGACTCTTTAAATGATTTAACGAGTGTGAAGAAGACAATATCGCTCGACAATATTTTTGTATTTAGGGAGCCTAAAAATATTTTAAAGAGGACTCCATGAGGTTTCTTTACACAATGTCACTTTTTACGAGATTGGAAAGAATAAAAAATGGACTCGACGATCTTTTCATGTTTAAGGAGCCTGAAAAGAGGTGAAAAGAAGACTTCATGGCGTTTGTTTACACAATGCCAATTTTTTACGAGCCTGGAAAGAATTACAAACAGACTCGGACCTTTGATACTGGGTTTAAGGAGCGTGACCAAAGTGTCATAACAAACACTCATCAACCTTTTCTGTTTAATGGAAGTGTGAAAAAGTCATAAACAAACTTCCAAAGCTTCTTGCTATGGTTCTCCTATCCTACAAACTACTCAAAAACAAGTGTTAAATGCGCTCATAACTAACATTAAGGGATTACAACTAATAGATTTCGAATAAAAAGTAATTTTAAGTCAAAACTATAACATGTCAAACCCAAAAATGCCTATATAAGTCATGCAAATAGTAAAAAACCAAATCATTTTACTATTTACCCATAGTGGGGAGCATTTGGAGCACTTTCCTAGCTAGATCTTCAACAGCTGATACTGGGAGTTCCCATTGTTAGATTTGAGCGTCGTTAGTCCTAGATGATAGCTAAATCCCTACTCATTCTTTCCATAGTATTTATTTTGAGTTTTGGTGGGGTTTTGGGCTTGTATGGCAAGCCCTAAAACCTTGAAAATGGGCACCGAGCATACCCCTTGTGAGATACACGGTACCTCACAAGAACCACGCCTAAAACAAAGATGACAAGCGGTGCCACCACCTGTCTCCAATGGTGCATAGGTGGTGCTAGCTGTGGAGATTTCAAACTAATAGCACAAGCAATAATAAATCATTCTTTTGATTTTAAATGATTAGAGATGATTCTAGTGCATGCTACGATTGTTTTTGGCAGGTTTTTTTTGCTCAAACATGGTGATATGGAAAGAAAGACAACATGACAATGATGATGCTTTCGTTGAAAGGAATGCGGGTTGTATAGCTGCATTACAGGACTATGGGATCTTGAAATTCTTCTGGACCCCAAGAATGGTGTCACATGAGAGGTTGTTGGAGCACATACTGTGGATGTGGAATCCAGAGTAGCAATACTTCGAGGTTGGGGCCCATATTTTGACAGTGGAGGTAGAGGACATCTACTTCTTAACTGGTCTCTCGAGACAGGGTGCCCCCATCTCACTGATAGGTTACCAGGGAGGGGATATTACCACTCGAGAGTTGATAGATCATCACTACACTCCAGGGATGAGGACATCGGGGAAGAAAATCCCCATCAGAGCAGTGACGGATGGGCCCCTATGGACCATCTTATTTACTATGCAGAGAGTGGCCGAGAGTTAGGGTGTGCACTAGGCTTCTAGGGCACACATGTTATATGCCATAGAGGCCATGGCACCCATGGTATTCAACTAGGCGGAAGCCATGCTTCCAATATTCAAAGATCAACTGACTAAGTGTCGCCAGGGAGAGCTAAAGCAGTTTGGATTTGGTTCCATTTTAGCATGCTTCTTCTTCGAGCGGGTACCACAGATGAGACCTCAGGTGGTCTTCAAAAGTCTAAGAGCGAGGGACCCCCATATGCTGAGGTGGGTCCAGGTCATGGCTCATACAAGAGCAGGTAGGGGAAAGGTGAAGTTCGATGACCTATTCTTCAGATGGCTCCAAGATCAGATCCTCATGGTCGAGGATTATGCTTACGCGGGTATGGACTTCACCAGAGATCCTGACCTACCACTCCCACCTGGCGGATAGTGGGGAAACATCAGTAAGAAGCAAGAAACCTTAAAATGGATGAATTTTTTTTATGTTTTTTAATGTTTTATACTTTTTATGTTAAGTGACGAGACCTATATATTCTCATACAGATGTTGGAGCAGCCCAACCTAGGGGAGCTTCTCCACTAGATAGGCGAGCTGGAGCCTGCTTTGTACCATAGGGTGAGGATATCACCAGGGAGTTAGAGGAAAACCTGGATAGGTTGACCTTGGATATCCCAGATGCTTCCATTGATGACCTCCCTATGAGGTATCAGAGACCTACAGCAGGAGTACCGGGTCGATTCAGTAGGCTACTGTGTAGAGTAGCTCGGGAAGTGATGTGCTATCATGAGCATCACTAGTGTATGAGATATGTACTGAAAGATGACAAATTCAAGATTTTGTATGGTGATTTTTTCCTGAAATCCTATGTGCTTCAGATGAGGTCTCGAAACCTATTTTTTGTAAACTTTTTCATATATATATATATATATACAGACTTTTACCCAGTGTATATATCTCAAATGGAAAATGTATTTTACATGAGTTTTATGTGTCTTTAAATGTTTATTTACAATGGACCATGTTTTATTTCAATGTCATGAATGGGCAATATGCCAATATAGGATGTAATTAGCTAATGATTCAGCAACTACATTATGTTCCCTAGGGATATGCCTATAAGTGATGGTTTCAAATGATCTTTCCAACAAACGTACTCTTCGGAAGAGGCGGAGAAGCACATGGTTTCTAATGGTGCGAAAATGGTTTAAATGACAAACCACGAGTTGTGAGTCCATCAAGACTACTAGATTGCGAACATCCTAGGAGGTAGCTTCAGTTAGAAGACCAATGACTGCTTCATACTCGACGATGTTATTAGTAGCAGGACCTATACAAACCGCTCCTGAATTGACCAAATCTTCAGCCAGGGAATAGACGACCCAAGCAGCTGAGGCAAGATTCAAGGTGTGGTGGCAAGCACCCTTAGCGAATCCGTAGAAATCCATCTGCATGACCAAACCATAGTATAAACAGATGCAGACACTAAACTCAAAACCATCTTGAAAATACTAAAAGCACATTGAAAGCCAAGCAATATACATATATACAAGATACTATCCAAGAAATACCTAGGCATAGTACCTTTTTAGGTACAACCCATTGTGAGGTTTCCCCAAAGGGATTCCATCATAATCAACGAGCTCGTAGGCTCGTTTATCTAAAACCTTAGAAATGACGAAAGGTCCATACCACATGGACTCGAGCTTACCCTTCCCTAGTTTGTCATATCTCTGATCATAAGTCAAAACTAGGTCACCCTCGTTAAAGACATGAGGTTGGACGGATTTATCATACTGTGCCTTGACACGTTTCTTATGTGCCTCATTAGCCAAGGCAGCATCTCTCTGAGTCTCATCAAGGTTATTCAAGTACAAAAATCTTTCTTCCTCTGCGGAATTGTCTGGGAGAAGTTCGACGGCAAGTTGTAAAGATGGAATCTGACATTGAATCGGTAAGACAGCTTTGAGTCCATAGACAAGCTAGAATGGCGTGAAACTAGTAGTTGTTTTCACCGAAGTCCTATAATCCCAAAGAGAAGAGAAAAGAACATGGTTCTAGTTGGATTTATGATCTCCAACCATCCGATGAAGCATAGTTTTTAAAACTTTGTTAATGGCCTCTACCTAACCATTAGCTTATGGATAATATGGTGTAGAGTTTTCATGGTGAAAACCTAGCTTAACACTCAGTTCCTCCATCATTTGATTATGGAAATGGGATCCATGATCAGTAACGATGGACTGCGGGACTCTAAATCTAGCTATGATACGATTGAACAGGAAGAGAGCGACGGTCTTACCATCTTCTTCATATGTAGGCATGGCCTCAGCCCATTTTGTGAAATAGTCAACAGCTACGATGATGTAACCATGCCCCCCAGCTGAGGTAGGATTACAATGCATGAATTCAATCCCCCATTTGGAAAATGGGCCAATGGCAATGATGGGGTGTAGCAGAGCAGGATGAGTGCACTTTTTAGGATAAAAGTGTTGACAAGGTGGGAATTTCTGAACAACCTCATGACAATCTTTGAAGATGGAAGGCTAGAAATAGCCATCGCAAAGGATTTTCTGGGCTGTAGCCATCTTAGATAAATGACCGCCACATGCTCCAGAGTGGCAATCATTCAACACATGTTCAGCCTCCTCATGGGTGAGGCATTGTCGGAGAATAGAATCAATCCCACGTCTATACAAGGTATCATTCAGGATGAGGTAGTATTTCGCGTGGTGACGGATACAATGACGATTGTCACGGGATAAATGTGGCTAAAATCGTTGTGTCTAGAGATAAATAAGCAAATATCCATACCATGGATTGATAGTGCTAATTAGGAATAGGAATTCATCCTGAAATGAATCACTAGGATCAAATTTCGTCGAAGCACAGGGAAGATCACACATGAGCTCAGTAAAGACCAAGGGTTTCTTTGATGTGGCTTTGGCAAATTCCAGGTCAAATTCCTGTAGTATGACTATCCATCGGGAGTACTTGCCCCTGAGCACCTAACGAGCTAGGATGTAATACATAGGGCTCTGGTCTTCCAATATAATGGTTGTGCGAAGCAGAATGTAGTGACGAAACTTTTGTACAGCAATGATCGTGGCCAAAGCTAACTTTTCCACATGTGAATAGTAGCAAGTTTCGAAATCCATAAGATTCTTATTGGCATAATAAATCATGTGCTCCTTACCATGGATATTTTCCTGCGCTAAAACCATAGGGATGGTAGTAGCGGAGGCAGCAATATACAAGAGAAAGTCCTTTGAATAATCCAGGGGGTGTATCATAGGTGAATGAGTTAGAGCATGTTTAAGATTATCAAAGGCGTGTTGGGTCTAGTCATCCCAGAAGAACGGGGTGTTCTTCTTGAGGAGACACATATAACCGTGCGTTTTCTCTGCGAAATTGCACACGAAATGGTGGAGAAAGTTTGCCTTCCCTTGAAAACGTTGGAGTTCAAGGAGATTAGTTGGGGTTGGTAGAGCTAAAATGGAGGTAATTTTCAAAGGATCAATCTGGATGCCATCTTTGGATACCACAAAACCTAGCAGACATCCCATCTCAATGCAAAAAACACATTTATGCAGATTGAGCCATATAATATAATGACGGCATCTTAGGAATATCTCTCTAAGATGACCAAGGTGGTCCTCCCATCGTTGTGAATGAGCAGGGAGGTCGTCAAGGTACGGTTCAACAATATGTTTAATATTGTGAAACGCATAGGACATTGCATGATGGAACGTGGCTCCAACATTTTTCAAGACAAAAGGTAACTTCTTATATGTGAAGGTTACCCATGGGAAAATGAATGTCATCTTATGCTAATCGGAGGGTAATATGTCAATCTGATTATAGCTAGAGAATCCATCCATAAATGAGAAGATGACACTTCCATCACAGCTGTCGATAATTTGATCGATGTGCAGAGTAGGAAAGTTGTCCTTGGGACAAGCTTTATTCAAATCCCTAAAGTCGATACAGACTCTAATGGTGCCCTGATTTTTATTGATAGGGACAACGTTTGATACCCATTCCGTCAGGGGTACAGGATAAATAAACCCAGCTTTGAGAAGTTTCTCAATTTTAGCTTTAATAGCTATGGCCTTCTGAGGATGGAATTTCCTTAGTTTTTACCTAACAGGTTTGGCCATGGGATAGGTTTTAATCTCATGGACCACAATGGATGGGTCAATCCTCGGCATCTCTTCATAGGACCAAGCAAAAATATCACGAAATTCTTTGAAAAGTGCCTTGTATGCTTCAAATTCATCTGCTAAGCAGTTCTTCCCAACGTGAACATGCTCGATAGTGTTAGGCTTGGCTGATATGTCAATCAAACTCGTCTAAGTAATGTTGCAAAGGTTTCCTTTAGAATCTATGTCTTGCAACAATATGGGACTTTGGGGTATGTTGACAATATTTGTAGGAAACAAGGATGCATAATCATGGTTAACCAAACTAGTATTGGGGAGTAACATGGATCTATGATGGTGATCCTCCCAAATGGACTCATCCGGATTCATGATCTCCATAATGGACTCATCAGAAGGAAAAGTCTCAGAGAGATAATCTAGAGTAGGAAGAGAAGGCTCTAACCAGTACGATAAATGGTAAGGATCCAAAGACACTAGATGAAGGTCATCAGTGTGATCAATGGAAAAGGTTTGAATGGTGTCATACATTTCTTCATGTGGACTCAACAACTTGTTTACCCTTAGGCTCACAATCAAATGAGGCGATCATATGGACTGTCGTGGTATCCATGCTAGGAGGAGTGGATGGAAAAATTCCCATAAGGGATGAATCCTTCAATATGCCTACCCTAATCGATTAGTGAGGAGGGGACTGGCCTAACATGGGGATGTTATTATCTGTGGAGGTAGTAACATCCATCATACAGAAATCAAGCTGGTCAATGGTAACAATTCTCCCTAGATGCAGAAATTGGACTGTTTAGAATATTGTTGAGGCGATAGCAGTCATGGCATAGAACCAATTTCTTTCTATAAGGAATTTGTAATATAAGGGGGAATTTACCACTTCTACTTGAATGGAAATGGTTTTTCCCCCCCGCTTGACTACTAAGGCTAATATGAGACCATGGGGTTGGAAACCCTGTCCATTAAAGGCCTTAAGAGTCGTAGGTGATGTTACAAGCTCGAGAGAGCCAAGAGCTTTCCAACAAGATAGAGACAAAACTGAGGTCGAAGCTCCTTCATCTAGTACCATTCGAAAAACTTTCTTTCCAACTACTTTCATAATGATCTGAAAAGAAAGTTTATGAGGTAACCTAGAATTATAGTTCTCAACATTGAAATGAATCAAGTTAGTATTATCCAGGTCTAAAGCTCCTAATGTTGTCAACAATTTTTTGCGCTGTGTAGGGCAACTTTGGAGTACTTCTAAGGTAGACATTGCACAAGGTTCCTAAGTGAGATCTTCAACCACATTATAAAATTGAGCAGCTCGGGCATTAGGGTTAAACATAGCCTTCCAAAGAGTACTCTTGGGTGGACGCAAAATCATGTCGAGAGTAGGCTTCTTGATGGATAGGGGGGAAGTAGACGAGGATTCAGGAGAACTAGTAGAGGGAGCTTTCCCTAAAGAAGAATGATTTTCTTTCTTATCTGTGGGTTTTTCATAATTCTGACTTTGATTTTGTAGATTGATGGTATCTGAGGACATCATACGAATTTCCTCTAATGAACTAGAGTTACCCTGATTAGACATGTGGTCTATTACTTGTTGCTGAGAGGGAAAAGGATCCGTGAGTACTGCAGGTGCAGGATTTGATTTCAAGAATTGGGAGATTTCATCCCGACAGGGACACTCCTTTGAGAAATGGTCACCTCCACATAGTAGACATGGATATTTTCCCGTTCTTTTCCCTTTATCGTTATCACTATTGGTTGGTCTTGGATTCTCCTGTTGGTTTCTAGGTTTTTTATTTCTATTTTTACCCTTCTTTTTATTATTGCCCAAAGTTTGAGTACTTTGAATAGAATTGACCTCGATGGAAACTTTAGGAGTCAAAGGAGTGGGGGTGGTAGTTTCAGTTTGCTTAGTAGGTTTTTCTACTTATGGGGACTGGATTGAACCAACAATCCCATCAACAGGTACTTCTGCTAGTGGCTTGGTGAGATCGGTGCTTGGGTGAGGAGCTTGAGGAATCAAGTCATAAAGGGTTCTAGACTGGGAATAGACCAAGTATAGATACCAGGCTTGACTAATAGCCTGCTCTTTGGTAACAGTACCACCCATAGCCACATCTCGGGCAATAGGAGGCAACAAGGATTTGGTAAACCAATCAGCCAATAACTGATCCGGAATAGGGGCCTTAATAAGCCTTCTCTGCCTTCTCCATTCATGGATATGATCGGATATGTGGTTGGAGGTGTTCTGTCATAGAGAAGTTAAGAGATTAGTACCTATTTCATAATGGATAGGGAGTTGAAAGTGTGTAAGAAACACGGTTGCCAATGAGATAAAATCCACAGACGAATGTTGTGGGAGTTCAATGTACCACTTTGCGGCTGTACCGATCAAAGTTCGCTGAAAGAGTCGTAACCAAATTGAATCATACATGAGGGAGTTTGAAGAACACCACAAACAGAATGTCATAACATGGTTTTTCGGATCGTCTCCCTGCTTCCCATCGAAGTTTGGGATGTACAATGGTAACTTTACCTGAATAGGAGGCCATGAGGGATTGTGTCGAATGGGGTCATTAATCAACTTGGACAAATCAGGTAAGTCCAACGTCGCTAAGGAATATAACTGACGGTTGGGTTGCACATACTGGTAATATTGATATGGCATATAATTACCAGTAGGACCATACATGGACTAAAAGACAGGTTGCTGTGATGAAGAACTAATGGAAAATCCACCCACAGGGGGTTGATTTCTAGGATCAGGACCGTTAGGACCACTAGGGCCTCTAGGAGGAGGACCACCAGGGTCATCGGGACCACCAGGACAACTAGGAGGCTGACCATCAGAGCCTCCAGGGCCACCAGGAGGTGAACCTCCATAGTTTACCTCTAGAGCCTTCGAAACCAGTAAGAGGAGGGCCACCAGGCCCCCCAAGACCACTAGGACCATAAGGAGGAATTTTTCTATATCCTATGGGACCATTAGGCCCCCTAGGGGGAGGACCTCCATGAGGCGGTCCTCTGGCACCTCCCACAGTATGTATAGGTATCCCCCCCCATAGCTGGCATGTAAGACCAGTTGTGTTGCCCCCATGTCGTAAAATTATTACTAGGGTATGGAATTCCAGCATAACGCATTCCTGTAGGATTGGGTGGATGATTAATGTTACCTACAGGTATTTGATAACCATAACCTCCAGAAGATTGAATGGTTATAGCTTGTGCCCCGAAGGGATGACCTGAACTGGATGGGGGATTAACCACATTAGTATGGGTGGGAGGGACATAAAGTGTAGATGGTTCTATATGAGAGGTCTATCCTTGACTAGGTACAATTCTGGTCTCAGATAACATAGGTCGTGCTGGGGGTTGCCCCCCAACACTAGAAGGTAAAGATGAAACAGGAATTGAAGGTTGGGCCCCAGGTGCAGAAGCCTTGGGAGGATTGGGAATAGCCATAACATGGGAGGTGGTGGGGGTGGTATTTTGACCTGGTTTGTGTGGTGTTACTGCATGATCTATAATCGGTTCAATGGGTCTCATAGAATTTGAAAGTGAACGATATCCCACAAGAACATATGTGGACCATGATGGTGTTGGGCCTAATAGGTCATCTATTTTCCTGTCAATCTCTTGTGCATGGATAATGGCAGCACAATATTTCCTACATTCTTACTCATCTTCAGAAGAGTTTAAATGGGTGCCAAATGAGGCAATGGCCTATCCCACAGGGGTGTCCCAAAATGGAGCATTGGGACCATAATCCAGATGGGTAGTATCATCAACATGACCTTCCATGGGAGAATGGAACCAAGTATTTCCTCGAGAAGGTTGTTGGACCAAGGGAGGTGAGTGTGAAGAATATGGTCCTCCACTTTCTGCAACCACACTATCTCCCGCTTGGGAGGTGGTAGCAGCTCCTTGGTCGATAGCTTCCATTGGATTTTCTCCTGAACCAGGAATAAAATTGGGTGGCAAGCCCCGTACTCTTTTGGACTGTCTTAACTCATCTAGTTTGTACAGTTCCTATCTAACTTAGGGTTTGAAAAACTAGAAAACACACCAAAAATTTCCCTACACAAGCTATAGGTCAAAACAATCACACTTAAAATGATAGGAGGAGTTTAGATAGTCAGGTCTCTCACCAGGATTGTCAAGAAGGTGCCACTCATGATATACCTTGAGGGTACATGCATAGTAATCTCCCTGAATGTTGTTTTCAGTGTATGGCTCCAAGCAAGACAGCCAAAGGGTTTTTTCTTAGATGGATAAGGTATCCTAGTGGGGTCTCTCTATATACTCAAGGTATGTGAAAGCTTGAATTGGTAGTAGTGTTGTATAATGCATAACCATACACAAGGGGCCTTCCGATATACAATCGAGTGCGTGAAGTACCTTTCTATATACCTCAAGGGTACATGAAAGGTCATTTGATATACCGATGGTACGTGGAAGGACCGCGGGAGACCCGAAATGTAATGCAGACAAATAATGACAGCTCCTATGCTTAACAACGCCCGAACACATTTGTAACCTATCACTCCAATTTCTACGTAAATTTTAACCTATAACTATCGTTAATTTTAAAGTGGACGGTTAGGTGAATGTATGGTGTTTTGACAGAAAAGTAAAACCATGCAGTATGCGTATGCAAATATTTCCCTTTACTGTTTAGTATGCCTAGTTATGGGAGTGAAAGAGAGTATTTTATTTTGTTTCAAAACCAAAAATATTTCCAAACAACAATCTTGAACACAAAATCAAAGACAAGAAACACTTTCCAAACTGATTTCTCTTTTCTGAAAGCAATAAGAAGGGGAAGAGTCTCTTTTCCTAAAAGAAAAACAAAAAGCACACTACATGCAAATGCACTTTATTTTTTTTTTATTTTCTCAAAACATAGGCAAATCTAACTTAAAACTACCATATTTTTTATTTTGATGAGATAGTACTAAATGCATAAGAGACAAAAGAACATAAAGATCCTGAAATCTTGTAAATCCAATCAGAGATCCAACGTCCAATGCTCAATGATGATAACCTAATCTCAATCAAAAATTTTCTTTTTTAAAGGAAGAAAAAGAAGTTCTCTATGCAAACAAGAAATGAAACTAAGATGCTAATCAAATGTTATTCTTTTAGTCCATATAACAGAAACGAAAATAGATCTTACTAACAGCCTAAGCTTTTCAAAAAACAAAAAATCCTTTTGCAAACACAACCAACAAGCACCAAAGTGAATGAACAATCAAAAATCCTAATCTAGATTTTGAATTTCCCAATCAAACCAATCTTTAACCATAAAATTTCAAGCCACAAGCATCAGATTCTAACACACAAGCCTAACAGTGCAGGGCTGAAAGAAAATCAACTCAAAATTTTACAAAAAGTGAGAAAAAAGAAGTCTTGGAATGATTCCTACCTAGCATCGCGCTTCTCAGGTCTTGACAGAGTGGTTCTAGTCCAGCACTGCTTCTCGCCAACAAGACTCAGGCGGTGGCACCATGTGCTGCTAACTCGGTTCAGGAGGTGGTACCGCTTCTCGCCCACTGCATAAGCGCGGTTCCCTGTATAAATCCAAAACACATAGAAGAACGACAGATCGAGTCAGAAAAAGACCAGATCAAGGTTAAAACTGATAGATTGAGCATAAAAGGTCGAAAATAATTCAGATCTAGATAGATGTAGAAGTTTCAAACCCAAATTCACTTAGTCAGATAGCAGATCTGACTGAAGAGAGTTGGAGAAGGAGACTGGATTCGGACAAGAGTTGAAAAAATGAGGAAGATTAGATCAACTGATACATATATTCATTCCCCAGCAGAGTCACCAGATTTGTAAGTAGGAATATTTCATCTTCTGTGGATAGAAGCTGTTCCTCTGGTCTGAATGGTTCAGATCCAGAACAAATGAATGATAAAGGGTGAAGACCCTCCCTGGATGTTGTAGATACCTGGATTGCTGCTTCGATAGTGCACCTATGTACCTGCAATCATATCAAACACACAAACAAATCAAAGCTACCAGAACATAAGATATTGATCCATGTTAGTGACTAAGGAATCTAACAACATGTACATGTGAAATCAATAACAACAGTAATGTGGGGCGAAAATAATCTTTGCATTAAGATGAATGGAGAATTTTACAACCAATTAAGCCTTAGTGTCGACATGCATCTCCATAAAACCAACACTTCATCCCCATAAGCTCCAACTTTGCTCTTTATGCTCTCAAATGGCTTGGGCCAAGTGATCAATCCAACAACATAACAATACCTCAATGGTTCTCCCCCTCAACCATGGACATGAGCTTGTATTTATAGGGCTCAATGGATATGAATGGTTGAGATATTTGTGGATGAGGTGGCCTCTAAGATCCTATGATGGGGGATCTCAAGTTCAACCGACCCACAATGATAGGGATAAGGGAGGACACGAGGCTCATGATCTAGAAGCCTCGAGAAATTTCTCTTTTTCCCATTTTACCCAGGGTACTGCTTTTCTCCTCTTATGACAGAGCAGTTCAAGTAAAAAACACTTATGTACCAAGGGCTATAAGTAGTGGCACCACTTATGGATAACAAGGCACAGGGGGTGTGAGCAAGGTACCGCTCATGGATAACGGTTTTATAGCTAATTTTACCATGCATGGTGAATCACACTTTTATGGCCTTCCTTGTCCCTCTGTAGACTCTTTAGACCCCATGGACCATTTTTGTACCTTTGATGTTTCCAAGATCATCCCTGAAAACATGCTAAAATTTCCATACACGACTTTTAATCCCTTTCTCGCATATATACATGGATTTGACCCCTAAAACCGCATACATCGGTATGTGTGCAAAAGGCCAAATTCTTTTGGAGTTTTCCTTGATGTGGATTGACTCACTTGTCTCCTGGCCTTCCATATTCCTTGAGATCGCTCGGATTCGACCCTTCATTACCCCATTGAAGAGCTATATAAGGAACCCTTTGCATACATTGAAGGCATGAGGAATTGAGAGCAAAGAAACTATAGTCCATTGTTTCCAGAGCTTATACTTGAGTCTGCATCCCTTTGTCCCTTGGAGCACTTTTGTGTTCTTCCCAAGCTTGCCTTTTTCTAGTGAGCTTGCTATCGAGAGATGGAGGATTGAAGTGGTGGAGGCCCAAGTGGGGGACTCAGTTTCTCCAATTCACAGATGTGTCGATAGAGGTTGTCACTCTTGTAATCTCTATTTTTATATTAATAGAAATATCTTTTCCTGTCCAATGATATGTGTTTAAATAAGTATTTTATCCATGGATGATTTTAAATGCTTATATGTTATTGATTATATATGCTAGAATAGGTATAACACAAATATATATAGCATGCTTGTCTTGTTTGCTGGTTGTTGAGGAATCAATTTATCAATACAAGTTGGAGTTGGAAAGCTCAATGGGGATTTACATCAACCATCTAGAATAAGGTACGAATCGTGATCCTTTAGTGTTAGATATTTGGTTTCTCTTGCATATTGGAAAGGATTGATTTCTGGAGTCGAGTTATCTATTGTGGTACCCCAAGCCATAGGAATTTCTCTCCATAATATAATTGGCGACTACGCTGGGGAGTTCCTAGTAGTTGTCCTTTGGGGTTTTTTATCAGCATTCAATGTTCTTGAATTGCTCTTATTTCTCTATTTCTGAGTCGGGTATGGGGGCATGTTTTCCTGGTAGTGTCTGATTGGTGTGAATTTTGTGTTAGCCTATCTGGTTGCCTTCATTTTTTATACATTTTTCTTCCTGTACGTGAGTTTTTAACTCACAGTCACGTGTACACACGGTTTTGACTACTATAGCCGCGTACATATGTGGGTTTCCTGTGAATAATCGCGTATGCCCCGAGTTTTTCCTTTTAGAGAAAGATTGATTGTTGCTGGGTGAATTTTGATGATTGCTGAGTCTTCTTTGATATGATTGTTGCTGGGTGAATTTTGATGATTGCTGAGTCTCCTTTAATACTGCTAGAGTCTGTATACACCTTTGTTTCTAAATAGAGACGCCTTTTTTAGGGTAATTTTTTTTTAAGAATGTTCTTGTCATTGTATTTTCGATTTTTTGTTTTGGGATGAGTGCATTAGGTCTCTTTTACCTTAGTACTTTGTGTGAGTGCTGTTTGATTGTGCTTGCAGATTCTGGGGGTGGTAGAGTCATTCTTTTTCTTTATTATCTCATTTTTATTCAAAAAATCCAAAAATATTTGCTTCTTTGCATCATTATGCATTGCACTTTGCATTTTGCATGGTACTTGCACTAGGTTTGCTTAGAGAAGTATTAGTCATGATTTCATATAGGAATGATTGCATTTGTCATGTGAAGAAAATTTTTGTATTTCACATAGTAGCATGCCCTATTTTTCATTCGACACAATGCATTTGCATTGATTTTTAGGTGTGCATTTTGCTTCATGTTGTGTCATAACACCATTGGTTGCACAACCATCTACCTCTTTTGAGTAATAAAGCCAAATAAAATCAACGCTTAATTAAAATGGATTACACTATTTTCTTTGATAGGGTACACCAACAAGATTAGGTTTTAGGGTCTTGGAATAGTTCATTATGAGTAAATTATCCAAGACCACTAAACAACAACATGTATGTGTATATCCAGGTGAGAGTGTGAAATCCTTTGGTATAATTAGTGTTTCTGAGGATCCTTCTCTTACAAGGGAGTTAAGCATGAAGCAGTGTGAGTGGTTATTGATTGGGATGACCCCTAGTCATAACTGAGTAGCACCGGAGATATTTCTAGGATTATATTCATATCTGGGGGCTCTTTCAAGAGTTTCAGGCTTTGCTACCCTTCCCATATGGTCAATCCCTCTTGTGACTGTCTTCCTGAGCATTGATTATATTGAGGTGACCTTAGTTACCTTATCTAGGTAATCGAGGGGGTACTTTATAGGGGTTATTCTGCAGGTGTCCTGGCCAGGTTGGGGTTGGACAACACAGTCGCTATATGCGTTGAAGCTGAGGGACACAATAATTGGTTACGAACCTCCGCTTGTTGTGTATGAGGGTCTCAAGCCTCTCCTAGGTGAGACATACTTTCTTCATTCGGGATCTCTCTTATCCTACCCTTGATTGCTTGTGTTTGGATTTAGATTTTATTGGTGTATGCTCTGTGCATGTTAGCTTGCTTAGGGTTTGTGTAATTAGAGAGTCTTTTTCATTTTTTGAGTCATTGTGGATTCGGGTGCATCTCCTCGTTATTCTCATCATTTAGCAGGACTTCCACCTCATCACATTGATTCCCACACGATGGGAGATCATGAAGATGAAATTCCTGAGCTGCCTTATTCACTTCACGAGGTGGAGGAAGAAGAACCTACTCCTACATATGATCCTTCACCTGAAATACCTACACACTCTGGGTATGATCCCTCATTCACAGGTCATTGGTATTGGTTTCCGGGCGACGAGACTCATACTGAACCTGCGAGCACTAGTTATGACATGGCTGGTATTCCTGCATATGATTCAGCTCAGCATGCCGAGTCAGAGTTTGAACCTAACACCATGCCAGGGGGCATTCCTAGTCACTACCATGTGGAGAGATTTGGAAACATGAGTCACATTGCACCCTCCATCCCAGTGGTGGAGGTCACATCTTATGTCTGCCCTATTCTGGTGCTAGTAGCCCTATTCAGATACCAGAACCTAGACGAGTGACTATAGGGAACACCACGTACATAATTTCACATGTCCCTTCATCCTCTATTCCTAGTTCTTCGAATGTTATCCCTACCCCACATTCATATGGTCCTTCGGGTCGGAATGTTGCTACGAGTCATGTTCATACTGCCACTACTCGTGTAGTTGTGTCTCAGAGTCAAGTACCTCCTGTTGTTTTGAGAGGTCGTATTCCTACTTCTGGAGGTCATGTTACTACTTTCAGAATGTCTATTCCTTACAGGGCCTACCATGAAATGGTACATAGAGTTACCTAGGGGGGCATTTGCTTTGTTTGATGACCTAGCTATGACTTTTCTCAACCATTTCCAGCTACCAGTGCGTTACGACGTTGGTATGGAACTTTTGTCGACATTTCGGCAAGACAAAGCCACGCATATCTCGGACCATATCCAAGAGTGGAATAGATGAAAGAGATTGATTAAAGCCTTCATACCTCCAGATTTTCTCCTTGAGTGGTTCCTTAAATCATTATTGCCTTATATAGAGAAGGATGTTTCTACATCTAGAGTTTAGAACAAGGAACAAGCCATTTTTAGGGCATAGGAATTGGACTTGATTTATGCTCAATCTGATTTGTTATATGAGATCATACCTAATGCTCTGCATTCTAGTTTCGACCCTAAGGTCAAACCTGGACCACATGCCGATGGCATTGTTGGTTGTGCGAGTGCCAAACCTACAGATTTGGTTGTGCAACAGGTCAGTAAATTGTCTATCAACCAATATGCCTCAAGACAAGCCACGACTTCATCTCAACCCACCCAAATGGTGAGTGTGCTTTTGGTGCAATCGTTGGACCAGAAGGGTAACCAACAACCCGAAAGGAATAAGAAGAAGGGTAACAACAATCATAAGGGTGGGAATAGGAATGAAAATTCCAACTCTAATGACAAGAATGCCCGAAATTCTAGGGGGGACAAGCAGCCTAAACGTAAGGTTAAGTTTCCTTACAAGTTTTGTAAGGAGGACCACCTCACTCACTTGTGCCCTCGGATAGATGAAGCCTCAAGATTCATAGCACAAGGCCTAGCTGTGCTGACCAACCCTTTACCCCATAATCAAAACATGAACTCGAGGAACCATGATCAGTCTAGTGGGGATCAAGATCTGCCGAAGGCCAGTGGTCATGGTTGCATCAACATGGTTCATGCTACTAAGGTTGTGACTCGTGCAAAGGACTATGGTTCATCACAACTAGACCTTGGAAAGGAACCTGATCCACTTGGGAGTCCTTTGCATATTGAAAAACCTGTGGATAAACCTAAAGTTGCACCTCACAATCCTAAGGGAGTCCTTGAGCATTCAAGGCACAATACTAATTCCCGGGATGCCCAGAACTATTCTGTTGTCAAGGATTTGGGCCATACTCCTTGTGTGATGTCTGCACTTGAAGTACTTCAGAGTTGTCCTTTGCAAAGGAAATATTTTCTTTTTTCCCTTGGTGTAAATGATGATAATTCTTCCTCCATCATCAAATTTGAAACCGTGGGACTACAACCTCGCTTGCCTTACTACGTGTCTCTCTTGATTCATGTAGAATGTCTTAACATGACCGTCAAACGCACTATGATTGATGAAGGCACTGCTACTTCCGTGATGTCTTTGGCATGTTGGAAGGGTTTGGGTTCCCCTGAGTTGTCTAAATATGGTACCATGTTGACTGCTTTTGATTGGAGATCATTTCAACCACACGGGATTCTTCCTTCTCTTAAGGTCCATTTGGGAGGGAAGACCATTGCGATAGAGGTCAAGGTGGTTGATGCACCCATTGACTACAATTTGTTACTAGGTAGGAATTGGATGTACAGTATGCAAGCCGTAGCTTCTTCTATATTTTGAGTTGTATGCTTTCCACTTAATGGGAAGATAGTTATGATTGATCAAACGTAATTCAAGAATCCATCGGTTACCTCATCTTTGGGAGCTTCCATCCTGATTGTAGAGCACTCTCAACCGACAACTGGGAGTGTGGGTGTTGGCATGTATCCATCCCTTATGGGAAGCTTTAGTTTTACTACACCTGTTCTTATGATAGGGTCTAGTTCCAGTGAGGCTTCATCATCAGTGACATCGGTGTCTTTTCGCACAACCCATATGGAAGATCCTTGGATTCTTCCTACACCGAGGCCTTGGAGTGAGCCCATCGAAATGGATGTGTCATTGCTTGCAACTATGATAGCGTATCAAGCTAATGTTGCATGTGTTGCAAAACCTAGTTGTTCCTCTTTCCAGACAGAGGAGGAGGACCCATATGTGCTACCTGCATGGGCAGTTCAATCTTCTCACACACATGACTTCCTTGATAGTGTTTTTCTTTCAAATGAAACTATTATTGAGGCCATGTCTGGGGTTGAGCCACCTTGGGAAGAGTTGCATCATAGATCTTATTTTCTTCCTGAGCTTGATCATTTGGAGCATGAGGACTTTAGGGAGGTTCTTAGTGAGAGAATTGGTAGTCCCTTGGTTCCATTGAGCTCTCCTGGTCTGATGGCTAATGGAAACATGGCAAATACATCTCCTACCATTCCTATCAATATCTCTGGTGATCTTGGCAAGATTAAGAATGTCTATATTGGGGCAGAATGTTCCCATGCTGAGATTCAAGAATATACTGAGCTGTTCAAAGAATTTTATGATGTATTTTCTTGTTCATATGAAGAAATGCCAAGTATCGACCCTCGCATTGTTGAACATGATATTAAAACTTATCCTAATGCTAAGCCTGTTCGACAATGCTTGCGTGCGATGAATTATAGGAAAGCACCCGTAATTAAGGCCGAGATAGAAAAAATATTGAATGTCGGTTTTATCTATCTTGTTCCCTTAACAGAGTGGGTTTCAAACCCCGTTCTGGTGGATAAGAAGCAAGGAACAATCCGCATATGCACTGATTTCTGTGACTTGAATCGTGCCTATCCTAAGGACAATTTCCCCACACCATTTACTGATCAAATTTTGGATGAGTGTGCAGTAAGTGAGGTATTTTCCTTTATGGACAGCTTTTCCAGATACAATCAGATACATATTAAACCTGAGGACCAACATAAAACTGCCTTTATCTCTCCTTGGGGAACCTTTTGCATATCGGAAGATGCCTCATTAGAGGAAATTTCAATTCAAAATGGGCCTTTTAACTTTAATTCAAATTCCATGTCATCATGTGTTATCCAATGAAATTTCTTTAAATTTGAAATACCGTATAGGTCTTAATCACTTTTTTAGTATAAATTTGGGGATAGGTATCATTAAAAAAACTACCTTTTTTGTTTGTATTTTCGACATATCTCCCCATGTTTTTACTCAAATTTAGATCAGGAGAGCTCATTGGATGTGGAATTAAATTCTGCATCCAATTCGTACCCACTTGACATACTTTTGATAGACCCCGCTACCCCAAAAGCAAGAAATACCTGAAAACACATGATGATAATGATGTCATCATCACATTTTTTCAGGTATTTCATGTTTTTGAGGTAGCGGGGTCTATCAAAAGTATGTCGAGTTGGTACTCATTGGATGCAGAATTTAATTCCACATCCAATGAGCTCTCTCAATCAAAATTTGAGTAAAAACACGGGGAGATATATCGAAAATACAAACAAAAAAATAGTTTTTTTTCTTTTCTTCCTCCAAAATTAATAAATATTATTTTATTATTTTAGCTATTATTTTATTAATTTTTTTTAGGAGGCTTATTTTGAGTTGAAATTTTCTCTAATGTTTCACCTTAAAAATGCCAGAGCCACTTTTCAGTGGGCTATGACCTTGATCTTCCATGATCTCAAATCGATTATTGATGTCTTTTTGGATGACCTTGCTGCTCATTCTCATATGAGAATGCGTCATTCTTGCCATTTGAGTTTAGTGTTCAAAAGGTTTCGACATTATTTGGTCAGATTAAATCCTCATAAATCTGGTCGCTTATTAGGGTTCATTATCTCCAAAGAGGGTATAAGAGTCAGCCCTTTAAAGGTTGAGGCAATACTTCAATTGTCTCCCCCGAGAAACATTAGACATCTTCAATGTTTGCAAGGCATGGCAAACTTCTTACGGAGATTCGTCATTAACTTTACCAATTTGACTGGAGGATTTATGCATCTTTTGAAGAAGAACACTACCTTTTGCTGGGATGAATGAGCCTAGGAGTCCTTTGATGTGCTTAAATGAGCCTTAGCATCGGCCCTAATGATTAGTCCACCTGACTATAGCCGTGACTTTCTACTTTATGTGGCCGCGTCCATGGAGACGATTGGTATGGTTTTGGTTCAAGAGGAGGAGGAGCTCCAAGAGCATGTCATATATTATCTGAGCTGAAACCTTATAGATGCAGAGATCCGTTATTCCCATGTTGAGAAGCTTGCCTTAGCTACCATTCATTTGGTTCAAAGATTGAGACATTATATTCTCCTTCGCCAGACCTTGGTTGTAGCCCATGTCAATCCATTTCAGTTCATCCTCACTAGAAGGATGATTGGGGGAAAGTATAATAAATAGATTGTCATCTTGCAAGAATTCTATCTCGATTTTGTTTTGGCAAAATCGAAGAAATTGTTGATTTTTGCGGAGCTTATATCTGATTTCCCAAGCGAGGAGGAGGAGGAAGTTTGTGAAGATACGTTTTTCGACGAGCACATCTTCTTGATCTCAACTTTGGATCCATGGTATGGGGATATTATCATATATTTACAAACATTGAAGGTCTCTAATTACCTTTCATGGGATGAACGATGACGATTACGTCACGTATCCAAGAATTACCTCATAGTGGATAACACATTGTACTGTCATGGGGTAGATTCCATTTTACGTCATTGTTTAACTCATGAGGAGGATGATCTTGTGCTAAATGATTGCCATGGAGGGGCATGTGGTGGTCATTTATCTGGGCTTTCTACAACCCAAAAAATCTTAAGAGTGGGTTATTTTTGGCCGTCCATATTTAAAGATTGTGTCAATGCAGTCAAGAAGTGCCACCCTTGCTAGGTGTTTGTATGCAATGTGTGCTCGCATCCTGCCCCGTTACATCCCATCATCACCATCGGTCCCTTCACTAAGTGGGGGCTTGATTTCATGGATTGCAACCTAGCTTCAGCTGGGGGGCATCATCATATTATCGTGGTTGTTGACTACTTCATGAAATGGGATGAGGCTATGCCTACAGTTAAATCCAACGGTGAGACAACTGCACACTTCGTATTCAACTAGATTATTATTCGGTTTGGTATTCCGAAGGAGCTTGTCACTGGCCATGGTAGGCACTTTTAGAATTGGATGATGGAAGAGTTGGCCTCAAAGTTAGGGTATAAGCAGGAGCATTCCTCTTCTTATTACCCTCAAGCAAATGGACATGTTGAAGCAGTGAACAAATCACTCAAGTCCATTCTCCAACGAACCATCGCACAAAGCAAGACCAATTGGCATATCATGTTATATCCTGCTTTGTGGGCTTATAGGACCACTATTAAGACTACCATTGGTTTTTCTCCATATCAGCTTGTACATGGAGTGGAGTCAGTATTTCCGGTTGAGTGCGAGATCCCTTCTTTGAAGCTAGCCATAGAGCTCTTACCAGACACTTCCCCATTGGAGGAGCATTTGGTCCACTTAGAGCAACTTGATGAGCAGCACTGAGATGCCTTGGTCGCTCTAGAAGTGAATAAGCATCGTGTTAAGGTACAGTATGATAAATCTATCCGTCCAAGGAAGTTTAGTGAGGGATATTTGGTCCTTTTGTGGGATCAAGCTAAAGAACCCTTGGGGGTAGGAAAATTCAACCCCATGTGGCATGGTCCTTACGTTGTTAAACATGTGTTAGAGAAGGCCGCTTATGAGCTAGTAGATTATGAAGGGACAGCCTTGGCAGAGCCTAGAAATGGGCTCTATCTTAAAAAATACTATGCATGATTTTTAGCCGGGGTTGACTATTGTATATTATTGTACAGTATTTTTCATAGTTAGGTTTTTATTATGGTGATCGGGTTTGTTGATTAGCTTCTGTTTCTTATGGAAGATGTCAATGGAGTCTTCCATCTTTATAGGATTCACAGATGGTATGAGCCGTCACCCTCAACACTCAGCCTCTGCTACTTGGGTGATTTATACTCCTACGGGTCAGGTATTGTCTTTAGGAGGCGTATGTTTATGGCCCTCTTCAAAGAATGTTGCTGAGTATAGTGCCGTTGTCGAGCTTCTATAGGATGTCATTTCACATGGTGTTTTCTCTCTTGAGGTACATCTTGATTCGCAGTTAGTGGTGTCACAGCTTAATGGCTTGTATCATGTTAGGGATCCAACATTATTACGAAGATTCTTACGTGTGATATTGTTAGAACGAAAATTTGACAATATAACATACATACATGTTCGAAGAATTAATAATCAAGTTGTTGAATCATATGCTAACTATGTGTTAGATTGGCATTTGTTTCACAGACAATAAGATCATCACAAACATACATTTTTACACATGTAAATAAATAAATCAATCATCATAAAATTTTTACATTAAACATCCAAAATGTGATAATACATAAGTGTCATAATACAAAAATGGGGCTTTCGAGCCACCAAAATATAAATACACGGTAGTACAAAATGTATCACTCCCAGGTATCTAATCCTGGGGAGGAGGAGGGGGGTTTTGATCATGGAATGTCACCATGGCTCTAGCTATCCATCAAAATAACTGCACCCATGCTCATGGTACACCCACCACCTCACGGTGCATGGCCTCAAGCAAGTCCTTGACTTGCGCCATGGGTACCTTATGCGTCAGCCACACAAAGTTAGTATGAATGCTTTGGAGCATCTTCTTCGCATCCACACCTTAATGTCATATCCTCTTCCCCTCTGTCTATGATGAGGGAAACCTTCAGGCCACCGTGGTCCTACACTTTCATGCATATGACGGATGCCACTATGTGTTATCATGCAAAAACATGTCTTTTTGAGTCTATATATCAAAAAACATAAAAAAAATTAAATAACTCAAAAATTTTAAAAAGAGGGTTGGGATTCATTACCAATGTCATCGTATGTTGATCCTGGTGGTAGTGGCATGTCAGGGTCTCCCTAAAAATCTATCCCCACATAGGGGTAATCATTGATGGCAACTATCTGTTGCCACCACCATGGAAAGAAATCAGCTGGATAGGGGTTGGATACCCTACCTCCACCCAGTTTGTGCATTGCATATTCCCAACACCATTGGGTCATATCTCGAACCCCATGAAGAGGAATGTCAACTCTAGGGCTCAATCCCATAACATGCTCAAAGAAGAACGTGATCAGTATACTGCTGAAACCGAAGTTTGGCACCCTACCCATCTTGCAGTCGCTGAGCTGTTGCTTCATGTTGCTCAACAGCATAGTACTCCAATCGTAAACTGTGGGCCTCATGCACTCCACTACATAGAACATCAGGGGCCATGAGGCCTAGTGGAGTGAAGCTAGCCCTGCTATCTTGCCAAGTGTCAATAGTATGGCCTTTAGGCCTAGCACCTGTATGGAGTTAGTTGGGATCTGACTCTTGACCTTCTCTGTGTCTGGATAACAGTACACTGCTATGTACTCATCCATGGTGAGGCCACCTCCGAGCCCACGAGAATGTAGGTTCACCACTTCCCCCCGTCAGGACAATCCAGTAATAAAGTATATGTCCTCCACTTCTATGGTGAGGGGCATCGCATCGATCTAGAAAGACTCTGAGTCAGGATCCCAGTAGTCTATTAGCATCTGCAGTAGTCTTGGTTTGGCCCTTAAGCCACCAAGACACCAAAAATTGTAGAGCCCACATGCACGAAGAGCTTGTTGAGCCATTAGATCAGCCCTTACTGCTTCTTCTACATCCCCGTGCTCTCGTTCCCTCCATTCTAGAACCATCTTGCACATTTAATTCATGTTTGGGTCATTAGATGTCTTGAAAAACCTTGAACATGGCTGCATAGATGACTGTTTGCAAAACAACTATGTATGTACGTGACTTTGGGACCCTTTTCCATGTATATCCATCCCTATACGTGAAAAAACCCTCAATTTCTGCGTGGGCCGTGGTGCATAATTTAGGATGGCCTAGAATTCAATTTGGACCATGGAAAATTGAAAAATTTACATGTAAATGAAAGAGCAGGGCATGGGAAGTTACCTGCAAAAATCGATGTCGAATTCCGCTAGCTGGATCTCCCGGAATTCGCGTTTGAAGTTCTGAGCTCAATTGGGTAAAAATTTCAAATGTTATATAATGTTTTGAATTTTTTACTATTTATAGAAATTTTCAAATTTTTGAAAATTTTTACCCCCTTTTCTATAGTTTGGACCATTTCTAATCCTATTGGACCATTTTTTGACTAATATATGATGTAGGAGACCTTTTTGAGCGTTGTTTCGACCGTTGTTTTGACCCGTTCATGCCAATTTTAGGTATGATGTTTAAATTGGAATATAGGTTAGGTTTCACCTCCATTTTCATTTTGCATGACCTTATGACAGTTTCATTATAACTGTAGGTACGAACCCATTCTTTCCTGTCATGAAACCTTCTTGTTGTTTTAGAAGTGGCATGATGTGAATGGTAGAGCTTGACCTTACATGGGCACCCTAGTTAGATCCTTATTTGCATTTGGTGCCCATGCCGATAGCTTGTCATTTAGGGTGTGGGAGTCCATTGTATAGTACCGCCATGACATTTCACAAGAGCCTCATACTCCTCTTGATCTTTTGCTGGCCTGTTTCCTTAGGACTCCCTTATGTCAAGTTGTAATTGCATTATCATGAGCTTTGCCTACCTTATTGAGCCTTATGTCGGCTTCCTTGACTTTGAGTATCAGCCATATAGCCCGATCTTGTCTCATGTCTAGCCATGCAGAGCCATTTTATATATCCTTTGCAGATTGATTCCCTATTTTTACCAGGAGGGGACTTTTCCCCGAGTGTCGCTATCCTACATGTGTATCCTTGCATTGAGCATAGGCATGTTCCACTACTTGGAACTAGTTTGTTTTCCCATTTGACACTCGTCTCCTCCTAGTCTGTAACATTAAAGCGATTTTATTCTTTTTCAAGCTTTTCAAATAATTGAAAAAGTCGAAAAAAAATTAAAAAACCAAAAAGCCAGACAAGGAAAGATGTTATCTTTGGCAGCTGTCGAGTTGTGTTTCCTTCAAACAGGGCATTGTATATCACATCCATTGGTTGGGTTAATAGTTTGACTTTAGGAGCTGTACTCATTTCTCTGAGTTTATCTCCACCGACTGGTTAAGCTTCCAGTCCCTATGGAGCCTCTATCGATGCCTCCTATGTCGTAGAGATGTCTCAATTTTGTATATAGATTCTATGTTACCTACATTCAATCACCATTCATTGTTATGCTCTTGTTCCAAGGAAGTTGAAACCTGAGTCGACCATTCCTCAGTTATCTTGACTTTGCATGTCGGCCATTCCTGGTATAGTTACTGGTTCATGCACCTTATGATTGAGCCCTTCCACATTATACAAATTTGCTGAGTACCTCATGTTGGATGATGGGGGATGCCTTAATTCCCTCCTTCTAGCAGATTTCATCCCATTGACTTCAGATCATTTATTCTAGGATTGGAATCTAGATTCATTTTTGAGTGCCTTGAGACTTGCAGTCATCAGTGGCAGGTTCTCTCGCCATCGACGGTTTTTGGGAATACATCAAAATCCCCTGATCAATGGATTCTCTTAAGTGTTCCACCTCAACACATTTATTCACACTTTTTATTTTGCACTCTAGTACCTTGATTCCCATTATCATTATTGATGGGTGATCTCGTGTCTGTTAACGGTATACATCAATGACCGGTAATCAGACGATGGAGTACTATGATTGACCTCGACACCTCTATTCACATAGTAGGACATGTGATTATAGCAGTTTGTGTAGAAGACCTTCTAGATTGGTGGCATCTCTTATATGCTACCTCCTTGATCGTGCCATTTTTCATGAGATTTCAGCTCTCGTGACATGATTCCAGTATATGTCAGACATTTCAAGCCATTATGCAGATCTTGATCCATTGTATATCTTCATCCATTATGGAGATCATGATCCTTTGTATATCTTCATCATGGAGATTCTGATCTATGTATATTGTACATGGTGATGACCACTCATGTCATATTTTGTATCATGCCTATTCATGGCCATTGTACTCTTATGTATCCGGGACTGCTATATCTACTTGTAGTTATGTGCATAGTTGTATCATTGTATTATGATGATTGGGTGGCTGGTCTTCCACTCGGTTCTTCATCACTCCACTTCTGGGATGGACTTATAATGCATTTCGACCATTGTATGACCCCTCTGACCTCACACATTAGGGGGCATCTATTATAGCTAATTTTACCACACATGGTGAATCACACTTTTATGGCCTTCCCTGTCCCTCTTCAGAATCTTTAGACCCCATGGACCATTTTTGTACCTTTGATGTTTCCAAGATCATCCCTAAAAACATGCTAAAATTTCCATACGTGACTTTTAATCCCTTTCTTGCGTATATACGCAGATTTGACCCCTAAAACCGCATACATCGAGATGTGTGCAAAAGGCCAAATTCTTTTGGAGTTTTCCTTGATGTGGATCCGACTCACTTGTCTCCTGGCCTTTCCATATGCCTTGAGATTGCTTGGATTTGACTCTTCATTACCCCATTGAAGAGCTATATAAGGAACCCTTTGGATACATTGAAGGCATGAGGAATTGAGAGCAAAGAAACTATAGTCCATTGTTGTCGGAGCTTATACTTGAGTCTACATCCCTTTGTACCTTGGAGCACTTTTGTGTTCTACCCAAGCTTGCCTTTTTCTTGTGAGCTTGCTATCAAGAGATGGAGGATTGAAGTGGTGGAGGCCCAAGTGGGGGACTTAGTTTCTCCGATTCACAGATGTGCCAACAGAGGTTATCACTCTTGTAATCTTTGTTTTTATATTCATAGAAATATCTTTTCCTGTCTAATGATATGTGTTTAAATAATTATTTTATCCATGGATTATTTTAAATTCTTTTATGTTATTGATTATATATGCTAGAGTAGGTCTAACACAAATATATATAGCATGCTTGTCTTGTTTGCTGATTGTTGAGGAAGCAATTTATCAATACAAGATGGAGTTGGAAAGCTCAATGGGGATCTACATCAACCGTCTGGAATAAGGTATGAATCATGTTCCTATAGTGTTAGATATTTGGTTTCTCTTGCATATTGGAAAGGATTTATTTCTAGAGTCAAGTTGTCTGTTGTGGTACCCCAAGCCATAGGAATTTCTCTCCGTAACAAATAGGGAAAGTGCGGTGGTGAGTATTTTCATGAAAGAATGACAAACAACATGGGTTTCCACTCAAAGTGTTGGGATTAAGGGAAAGTAGATATGTCAAAGGTCTTATCACATGATGATGACAGGAATTTGGTATAACATAAATTTCAAATTCTTCAATGACTTTGAATGCTTCTTCTGACATGCAGTTGCATTCAGTCAGGAAAATTAGGGTGAAAAAAGGCATGATGAAGTGTTCACATATCTCTTTGTAGTGGCTATAGTATTTGTGTGCCAAAAATAATTTGTATGTAGTGCATACAGGGGTCCTATCCCTGTCCGAATTACACCTCAAGGCTAGAAAAGACTAGGTACATAGTATACAGTCCACTAAGATAGAGCTCATGTAGAACTCTGACTTCTTCTTTGATACCCCTCCCAAAGGTGAAGATATGCATGCTGAGAGGCTATTGGCCACTATGTTTTCCCAATTGAATATGGTTCCTTAAGTGGCCACATAGAAAATAATTGGTATCCATCCAAATTTGAAGCTTTTTCCGTGGGCTCTCCCAAAAATCCTATTCGACATTAGTGCAATAAATCTATAAGGGGTCCGAAGAGTGGCTATATCATATTCTCCTGATGGCCTGGTTCAAAATTTATTCCTTGGTATCATCATTCTTTTGACTATTTCAACCAGATCCAAATTTGTCTCTTTCAACCAGCTTTCAGTTAAGTAAATTTGAGCAGGAGACAAGTGATATGCCATTGAGACATAAGCAGGAATGTATGCAGCGTATCCATGTTTGGAAATATTTTCCAAGATCATCGTAGTTACATTTTCCCTAGGAATAATCCATCCTATCACTTCTGAGCATGGGAACAACTCAAGTCTAGTGGCAACTTTCATAAGATCCGATTTCTTGATGTTTGCATAAATATTCAGCTCTTCAAATCCTACATCAGGCACATTTTGATTTGAAATCATCTTGTATATTTCACCCCATTTATATTTCGGTTTGACCTCGGTGGTAGCCTTGGTATCTTCATATATGTCTTCCACCTTGGTGATGATTTCAACCTCTGGTTCTCCCTCAGCAACAAGAGCCTTCTTATTTTGTCTTTTAGACATATCTCCTTTGCAACAGTCACCCTGTCATGAACACAGTATGTTCTTAGATCATTTGAGCTTTAGTAAGTGTTTTAATAATGAAGAAAAATTGTATCAAACTATTTACCTCTTCCATATGAATTATTAAAAATAAACTATACAAAGTATTAATGCATGAAAAGGAAAAATGACAAAGAGACTCCTGTAAGTTGTGTCTTAAAATCTTCTAAGTCCGTCTATAACTAAAAACACAACCTCGATAGAAACTCATGATTTAGTTTGGACTGCATTGCTGCTACTACTAAACCTCAAACCGCTAAACCCTATATGGTGTTCTCATCACTGAAATCCCCAACACGATTAAAAATCAAAAACCTCTATTGTCCATGAAATTAGGGTAAACGCATCTGAAAATTGAAACCCCTTCTGGACGGCCATAAACAAACCTGAAATAGGTGGTCCAGATAGCATAACACTTGTCTACACCGACTACCTAATCTTTCAGATATGGAAAAAATGACCATAACGGCTCAAAACGCAGGCTCAAAAACCCCCCTCCGCCAAACAAAACTGTCAAACTAGATAATAAGCATACGGTGAGGGTAAATATTCATTCTAAAATGGATGACTACACAACTATGGGAAAACCTAACCCGGGAAAACAATGGTCCTCAAAAATACCAATAAAAATCAAGAAAAGGAAACTGTGGTTGGCCTACCTGGAAAAAATACTGCAGTCAATGGGATGGCCCAAGAACCTCCACAATAGCAAGCCAATCGAATGAAATCTGGGCAGCTGAGCATGGTGGTACAGCTCGACTCGTCAAGGATGGAGCAGATGCAAGTTTCCACAAGTATAAATAGTAAAAAAATTGCTTCACCTCATATATAAAACCCTCGGTAAAAGAATCGACGGGAAAATAAAACTTATCGACGGGGAAAATCCCTATCGACGGTCAGAAGCACTAGATGTCAGGTGGAAAGTTCACTAGACAGCCACAATGATGGACTCATAAACAACTACAGTTCCGTGACAAAATACAACCCGTCGGTGATCGGAACCGTTAACAACATTGGCGATCAGACACACTATTCTTCGGGTGGATAGCTTCGTAGGAAGCTGCAACGGGGTTTCTACTTGGATGGAAACATTATTTCTCCCATTATCGATCGATAGTGCTAGTAATAGCCCATGAGGTTGGAAACCTCATCTGTTGAAAGATTTCAAAGTTGTAGGTGACTTAGTAAGTTCAGGAGAACCTATGGATCTCTAGCAAGACATAGACAAAACTGAAGTGGAAGCTCCTTCGTCCAATACAGCACGATGGACCCTCCTCCCAACTACTCTAGTCATGATTTGAAATGCAAGCTAGTGGGATAACCTTGAATTGTAATTCTACAGGTTAAAATGAATAGTAGTAGTATTATCCGGATCTAAGGCCTCTAAATCCGTCAACATATTTTTTATGTTGCATAGGGAAACTTTGGAGTACTTCCAATGTAGACAGAGCACAAGGTTCTTGAGCCAAATATTCAACAACGTTGTAGAATTGAGCCGCTCGAGCATTTTTATTAGATACAGAATTCCGGATGATACCCTTTGGTGGGTGCAAAATCAAGTTGAGGTTAGGTTTCTCAATCATAAGGGGACCATTAGACGGAGGTGGAGGAGAAGAATTTGTAGAAGGAACTTTCTAGGAAGAAGTACCTTCGTCATTCTTCTCTATTGGTTTGTCATATGTCTGATTACGTGTAGTCAATTTAACAATTTCAGCGGACATCATTCAGATCTCTTCAATAGAGTTAGAGGTTCCTTGTGAAGACATGTGGTCAATTAACTATTGTTGAATTAAGGAAACCAAACAATCCAAGCCAAGATAAAATCAAAAGGAGGATCCAGAATTTTAAAAAATTTGGGAAAAAAGGTTGCAACTGCAACAATTGGCGACTACCTGGTGAACACAGATCTCTGGACAACTTCTTCTTTGAGCAACAGATTGTTTTGACATTAAATACCAACATGCTGAATTCTTCTAGATGTCTGGTGTTAAGTCAACGATTTGTTTCTTCAAATTTTGTTTGATTTGCATTTTTATTTCAAGTTATTCATTTGCTTTAATTTGATTTTTGCCTCTTTTAGGAAATTTTTAGTTTTTATATGAAATTTTGAACTTTCTTTCGAAATTCTCAAGTTTTAAACTTTAGGTTTTTATTTTGTTAAAGGGTTTTTAAAAGTCATCATATCAAATAATGGATTCATAAATCATATTCTGAGCATAGTCATGCATAGTCATTACTCAAACAGCTTTTAAACTTCATGCAAAATGACAAAAAGCTGTAAAAAAGCGCCAAAACAGAGTTAAACTTATTCTTGTAGCGCTGGAGCCCGAAATTAACAAAGGCACGCTACAGGAATATCGTGACTCCATTTTCTCTTATTTTTTAGTTAGATTCTTGCATGATTACGAATCTGGAATGACTAATCACATGTTTTGAGGGTTTTTCTACGTGTGGATTCAGTGAGCATCATGAGAACAGGTCGTTTCATGACATAGCAAGGATCATGGACACCATCAGCCGAATGCGGTCCATCATGACAGAACAAAGTCAGTACTCAAACAGCACGAGGAGTGGTTTGAAGCAACTACAGTTGAGCATTAAAGAGTGGTGCAGGTTTTTCGAGGGTGATTAATCTAAAAAACTGTCAATTGCAACTCACTTCTTGGCGTGAACCAATAGAATGAGTCATGATGGACAGCACTGTTAATCATTCACATTCTTGGTGGTGGGATGGCCACGTAAGTCCAAAACACTCCAGATGTCCTTTACAGCCAATATTGGTGTGTCCATTGAAGACCCGAGTGCTATTCCTGCTCTAAATGTTGGCCACCAGCAGCTAGCATTGAAGGTGGGGGAAAATCTATTCAATTTCATGCAGTCATTTTGTACCATGGACAGTAATAAATTGGTGGTTCCTAATGATATACTAGATCGATGTTTTAAGAAGTTTCAGGAACGTGCAAAAAGAAACCCAGAATATTTAAAGAGTTTTGTAATTTAGGAGTGCTGACAAGCTAATGATAGCTTTCACGCAATTTGCTCTGATTTGTAGTCATATTTGTATCAGTCAATCACTATGAAGCATAAGGTGATATGAGAGAATATCTCCATTGGAAAAATGTGCCAAAACTGGTGCCATTTACTTATCAAGAGGCTTTAACACTTAATTTCATATGCGTTGCTTATGATTTTGCTGCATTATCAGTTTTTGTTTATGTGCAGTTCAATAATATGGGAAATATTGAAGTTCCAATTGGAATAACAAAATTGTAGAAAGAAATACTAAATTTGCAACAAGAGAAGGAAATATTGAAAGGAGACTATGAGAGAGGTTCCGAGCAATTCAGGGATGTTGAGGAACAATTGTGTATGCTGAAGAAGCAGAAAAGTGGACTTTAGAAAGGATTGTCACAAACTTGTTCAAACCATGCATAATTTATCAATGACATTACTTGCCAGTGTATGTACAAACAATTCAAGGGATCCTGATATTCAAGCTCTAAAATCTGGAATGTTCAATCTGTCAGAGTACTTTTAAAGAAGATGGAGCTTCCTATATCAAATGTTGGAGGTGCATCAAAGCCTGAGATGTCCTCTGTTACTGGCAATTTAAGAAGCACTCAAAAGGCTTGCAAGTCAGATAGATGCTGTTGTGAAACAGAGGTACATTGGAATTTGGCAATATAGACAGTCAAACTCCTGCAAACAAAGAAGCTGTAAATTCTGGGAATTGTCTGCCTGTGAATTTGGATATAAAAGGGAATGACCTGAACCATACTGCCATACAAACTTTGAAGGAGAAAAATGGGCTGGCTGATTTAAATTTTAAATCCAGTCATGGTTAATGTAATGGAGACAGATGCAAGTGGAATAATTCAGAATCATGGAGGCATGCTTCTTTCAATGGATAAAAGTCAAGCAGTAGCTATTCTAAATAATAGCCTTATCATTTCTGATCAAAATCTATGGAAACCACATGCAAGTAAAGATATTGAGCAAATGGAGGGTATACTGACTGAATTGGGAATTTTAGAAGAACATGGTAGTAACTTTGATTTGAATAAACTAGATGCATCCAAGCCTCTAGTCAATAATGTTCTAGAGAAGAAACCAATTGATGAATCAGATCTTTTAAGTGACAAGTTGAATATGGGCCTTCGAATTGATTCTAATGAAGGACAATGGCAATACACTGATCGAAGTTCACTTCTAGATCCAGAGGCTAATTCACTGTTAAAGAGCCATGAAAAACCACTTCCATGTGATCTCAGATCAGTAAGGTTTGAGGCTGACTATGCTGATGGTTATGATAATTGGTGTGGAAAGCAGAGAACTCCCTGCACATTACAACAGTGTGAGAGTGGAAGCTTTTCCTCGGAAGGAAATCAATTGAAAAGCAGTAAAAGTGTTGGTCCATGTGATTTTTCAAGTTCAATATTTATGGGTACATCAATCAGTAATACATGGAAGCCTTCAGATGATGAGGTCAAGTATTTACTTCCATCAGTTAGAACTGGAAGCATTTCTTCTTCTTTGGCCAACAATTTTCATATTGAAAAAGAAAGCATGTACATGTGGAGGATCTAGATGAAGTTTTATCTTCAAGAACAGAAATTGAGATGCTAGGTTGTAAAGAAAGCAATTTTTTTATGGATACCCTGGGTCAAACTAGCAACATTCTCCTTGACAATGGCTCAAAGGTTGAAAGCCTCAACAAGTATAAATTTATAAATTCTCAAAATGAGCTTGAAAATACTTCAGGGGAAACTTCTTCTGAATAAGAATGCAGTTGGGAACAGGTAAATGAGGAATATTTCTGAATACATATATTCCCGTGATGAATATTCAATTTTCAAAATTGTAAAGAGGATGCCTAGATCTCAAGAAGGATAGCTGACATAAAAAAAAGGAGGCAGTAGAAACAAAATTCTGCTCTATTTTTCCTGTTTTGAGTTATTTAAGTCAAATACATACCACGAACTGATGGAGAGGAATTTTTGAAAACGAAAGGAGGTTTTTTTTCATAAGTTACCCATATACAAAAACCATTCTCAGTTTTTCAACAGCTGTCAAGGTTTGAAATATTCAGTTTAATATTTGCAGCCTATTTTTCAGGAATTTTAAATATTTAATATTTTTCTGTTTTAGTGTTCATTTTGCGGGGCAGATTCTAATTTATTTAAGATGAATTTTAAAAAAAAAAGAGATATTTTTGTCCATCACGGACCCATTTACAAAAACCTCTCTCATTTTTTACACAGGTGTCACCAATTAAGAAATATGGCATCTTCTTTGACACCTATTTTCCAGAAATTCGCCATATTTGCCAGGAATCCGATTTGCTATTTTTAGTCAATTAGTTGAATTAGTTAGTTAATGTAACTGCTGGGTAGTTTCAATTTCGACCTAATGAAGGAGAGATAGAACTAATTCTTTGTAATTATAAAAGAGGGACAAAGGGAATGAAGAAGGGTTCGATTTTTGGGATAGCTTCAGGAGGTCTGCAAGCTTGTTCATGAGTTCAGACTTGTTCATGAGTTAAGTATAAAGCTCTTGTATGCATTTGGTGATGAAACTATGAGATATATGACACTTGTACCCTTCAGTTTCTGTGTTGGCTTCATTGTTCAGCTTGTGTAGTTGCTTAATTGATATACTCATTACTGGTTTATGTTTATATGCCGGTGATGCTTGTCTTTTATGAATGAACTTCAATACTGTTTTCTGTTGGATCTTGTTGAATGTATTATGAATCTTTGTCTTCTTTTGTTTATGATTCAGTTATTACTTTGCTCATGAATGCATTCCCTATATTTCCCCAAAAGTTTACAACCACTAAAACATTGCAGAAACCCTAAACCTAATCTGTTTTATTGAATTTTATCTTGAGTGTGTGTTGGCTTGTTTCTCTGGCCTTAGAAACAATTTCTGGCACAAACATCTTTGGCGTCATTGCCAGGGACAAAGTTGAAGACATATCTTCCCTGGGATACTCATCTATTTTACTGGTTTTAAGAGGTGGACTTAAACCAGCACATCTTTATAAGGCTATTTTTCACCAAAGTTTGACACAGTGGCTACTAGAGGAGTTGGAAGAATTAGAAAGTTTCAGTTATCCCCAGATTTATGCAGCCCTAATTAGTTTCAAGTACTGTTATTCATTTCTCTTTCTGAGAAGAAGAAACAAAATCTGTCTTGACAAATTTATTGGCGACTCCACTATTTCAACATGCAGAGACCGATGTCCATGGAAGCTATTCTGGGTCAAAGGTTTGCACCTTTCAATTTTTCTAATATTCCAGGTTTTCCAAATCCAGTACCTATTATGGATGTTTGGGGAGATTGTCTTCCACAATTTAGAGAAAGCAAAAAGGACAATCCTTCAGATCACCTCATCAAATTTCATCAATGTATGGTTTAGTTAAATATCCATCATGAAGATGTGCTCATGAAGATGTTCATGTATTCACTTGAGCAAGATGCACGAGATTGGTATTTTTCTCTTCCCACTGCATCTCCTCACTGAAAGAATTCCACACATGCTTTCGGAAACGTTGTAAGTATCTGTACTCAGCTGAACTCTTTTTAAAAGATTGTTGTGAGCAGGCTGATGTTTATAACACAATTTCTGATTTAAAAAATCATGATGATGAGTGCAATCAAAGGTTCAAAACATGTCAGGAAGAAGTTGAAGTTTCAGAATTTGTTGGAGATGAAAAGGTAACATTTTCAGATACTGCTGTCAAGGAAGAATGCCATGATCATTATGATAATCAAGTTGTTGTTTTAGGTCAGTTTGAGGATTATTCAAGTGATAATATCAGTAGAGATAGTGTGGAACATTATCATAACGATTTCAACAACCTTAATAATAGTTTGAATGCTAATCATTTTGAAGATCAATCTCTAGTTCAACAAACTTTTGAAAATCAGTGTTGTGTTAAAGATCAGCTTTGTATTGAAGGAAAAGATGAGATTTTAGCATCATCATTCGAAATTTCTCAGAATACTCCTTGCTATGATGAAGAGATTAGGGTTCCAAGACAAGAATTCTGTGAGGAATTAGATTCTATTCCTTTTGGTTTTGATACTAAAATCGATGAAGGCCAGGTTGTTCACAATTTTTCAGAAGATGTTTATATTCATGGTTATGATAAATCTGCTGTTCAAAGTCATTATGAAGATGATCTAATTTTTAATAGATATGATGATGAAATTGAAAAGAAAGACCCAGAAATCTGTGAGGTGTGTGATATGTCAAAATCTGATCAGCAGATTCAAGAATGCATTCAGTTTATTATTCTTGAACAGCAAAAGCCAATGCATGATAGTCATTTATTTGAAGACAGTGTGGAAAAGGAGGTCCAGCTTATTGACATTATTAATGATACTATTCAAAAAAATCCGGAGCAAATTCAGGCTGATCCTGATGTCTTTTATCGCCAATGCCAAATTGATATTCATGGAACAAAATATTCTTATGGACAACTTGTCTTTTTCATAGAGCAGGAAGAGGTAACTTATGGAAGTTTTTATGATCCAGTAGCAGATTATTTAGAGTCAATACCAGGTTATAAATCTATTATTTCAGAGACACTATTTGATGAAAGTGGGTATAAGTTGTTAAATCTCTGCTCTACATGTTTTCCAATATTTCTAATTACATATATATTTGGAGTTGGAAACAAGTTTTGGTGGGTTGATCAAATTTTTTCTTGGTTACATTGGAAATGGGATTTCGATTTGATTTAGTAGATGGAAGGTTCCTCAGAGAAAGAGAGTTGATTTTCATTGTATATATCAGTGTGTGAAGGATTGAATAAAAGACTCCATAACCCAATGGATAAGGCACTGGTCTACAGGTTCTTGAAGCCTCGCAGGGAGGTCTTCATCCCGCAGCTGGAGCCAGATGTTAATTCAGTGATTTGTTTCTTCAAATTTTGTTTGATTTGCATTTTTATTTCAAGTTATTTATTTTCTTTAATTTGATTTTTTCCTCTTTTAGGAAATTTTTAGTTTTTATATGAAATTTTGAACTTTCTTTCGAAATTATCAAGTTTTAAACTTTAGGTTTTTATTTTGTTAAAGGGTTTTTAAAAGTCATCATATCAAATAATGGATTCATAAATCATATTCTGAGCATAGTCATGCATAGTCATTACTCAAACAACTTTTAAACTTCATGCAAAATGACAAAAAGCTGTAAAAAAGCACCAAAACAGAGTTAAACTTATTCTTGTAGCGTTGGAGCCCAAAATTAACCAAGGCACGCTATAGGAATATCGTGAATCCATTTTCTCTGATTTTTTAGTCAAATTCTTGCATGATTACGAATCTGGAATGACTAATCACGTGTTTTGAGGGTTTTTTCTACGTGTGGATTCAGTGAGCATCATGAGAACATGTCGTTTCATGACATAGCAAGGATCATGGACATCATCAGTCGAATGTGGTCCATCATGACAGAACAAAGTCGGTACTCAAACAGCACGAGGAGTGGTTTGAAGCAACTGCAGTTGAGCATTAAAGAGTGGTGCATGTTTTTTGAGGGTGATTAATCTAAAAAATTGGCAATTGCAACTCACTTCTTGGCATGAACCAATAGAACGAGTCATGATGGACAACACTGTTAATCATTCACATTCTTGGTGGTGGGATGGCCACGTAAGTCCAAAACACTCCAGATGTCCTTTACAGCCAAGATTGGTGTGTCCATTGAAGACCTGAGTGCTATTCCTGCTCTAAATGTTGGCCACCAGCAGCGCATAGAGCAGCTAGCATCGAAGGTGGGGGAAAATCTATTCAATTTCATGCAGTCATTTTGTACCACGGACAGTAATAAATTGGTGGTTCCTACTGATATACTAGATCGATGGTTTAAGAAGTTTCAGGAACGTGCAAAAAGAAACCTAGAATATTTAAAGAGTTTTGTAATTTAGGAGTGCTGACAAGCTAATGATAGCTTTCACCCAATTTGCTCTGATTTGTAGTCATATTTGTATCAGTCAATCACTATGAAGCGTAAGGTGATATGAGAGAATATCTCCATTGGAAAAACGTGCCAAAACTGGTGCCATTTACTTATCAAGAGGCTTTAACACTTAATTTCATATGCGATGCCTATGATTTTGCTGCATTATCAGTTTTTGTTTATGTGCAGTTCAATAATATGGGAAAAATTGAAGTTCCAATTGGAATAACAAAATTGCAGAAAGAAATACTAAATTTGCAACAAGAGAAGGAAATATTGAAAGGAGACTATGAGAGAGGTTCTGAGCAATTCAGGGATGTTGAGGAACAATTGTGTATGCTGAAGAAGCAGAAAAGTGGACTTTAGAAAGGATTGTCACAAACTTGTTCAAACCATGCATAATTTATCAGTGACATTACTTGCCAGTGTATGTACAAACAATTCAAGGGATCCTGATATTCAAGCTCTAAAATCTATAATGTTCAATCTGTCAGAGTACTTGTAAAGAAGATGGAGCTTCCTATATCAAATTTTGGAGGTGCATCAAAGCCTGAGATGTCCTCTGTTACTGGCAATTTAAGAAGCACTCAAAAGGATTGCAAGTCAGATAGATGTTGTTGTGAAACAGAGGTACATTGGAATTTGGCAATATAGACAGTCA
>LPNX010732882.1:1175570-1189203 GCA_001517045.1 Pseudotsuga menziesii | reverse complement strand
TTACAGCTCCATATTCAGTCTCCATTGTTGATAATTTGCATGATCAATTGTTAATTGCTGTGAGTGAAATTAATCTACTGCAGGCCTGAATTTATACAAAACTCCTGCAAACAAAGAAGCTGTAAATTCTAGGAATTGTCTTCCTGTGAATTTGGATATAAAAGGGAATGACCTGAACCATACTGCCATACAAACTTTGAAGGAGAAAAATGGGCTGGCTGATTTAAATTTTAAATCCAGTCATGGTTAATTTAATGGAGACAGATGCAAGTGGAATAATTCAGAAGCATGGAGGCATGCTTCTTTCAATGGATAAAAGTCAAGCAGCAGCTATTCTAAATAATAGCCTTATCATTTTTTATCAAAATCTATGGAAACCACATGCAAGTAAAGATATTGAGCAAATGGAGGGTATACTGACTGAATTGGGAATTTTAGAAGAACATGGTAGTAACTTTGATTTGAATAAACTATATGCATCCAAGCCTCTAGTCAATAATGTTCTGGAGAAGAAACCAATTGATGAATCAGATCTTTTAAGTGACAAGTTGAATATGGGCCTTCGAATTGATTCTAATGAAGGACAATGGCAATACACTGATCGAAGTTCACTTCTAGATCCAGAGGCTAATTCACTGTTAAAGAGCCATGACAAACCACTTCCATGTGATCTCGGATCAGTAAGGTTTGAGGCTGACTATGCTGATGGTTATGATAATTGGTGTGGAAAGCAGAGAACTCCCTGCACATTACAACAGTGTGAGAGTGGAAGCTTTTCCTCGGAAGGAAATCAATTGAAAAGCAGTAAAAGTGTTGGTCCATGTGATTTTTCAAGTTCAATATTTATGGGTACATCAATCAGTAATACATGGAAGCCTTCAGATGATGAGGTCAAGTATTTACTTCCATCAGTTAGAACTGGAAGCATTTCTTCTTCTTTGGCCAACAATTTTCATATTGAAAAAGAAAGCATGTACATGTGGAGGATCTAGATGAAGTTTTATCTTCAAGAACATAAATTGAGATGCTAGGCTGTAAAGAAATCAATTTTTTCATGGATACCCTGGGTCAAACTAGCAGCATTCTCCTTGACAATGGCTCAAAGGTTGAAAACCTCAACAAGTATAAATTTATATATTCTCAAAATGAGCTTGAAAAAAATTCAGGGGAAACTTCTTCTGAATCAGAATGCAGTTGGGAACAGGTAAATGAGGAATATTTCTGAATACATATATTCCCGTGATGAATATTCAATTTTCAAAATTGTAAAGAGGATGCCTAGATCTCAAGAAGGATAGCTGACATAAAAAAGGAGGCAGTAGAAACAAAATTCTGCTCTATTTTTCCTGTTTTGAGTTATTGAAGTCAAATGCATACCACGAGCTGATGGAGAGGAAGTTTTGAAAAAAACATGAGGTTTTTGTTCATAATATACCCATCTAAAAAAACCTTTCTCAGTTTTTCAACATCTATCAAGGTTTGAAATATTCCGTTTAATCTTTGCAGCCTATTTTTCAGGGATTTTAAATATTTAATATTTTCCTGTTTTAGTGTTCATTTTGCGGGGCAGATTATGATTGATTGAAGATGAATTTTTAAAAATAAAGAGATGTTTTTGTCCATAATGGACCCATTTACAAAAACCTTTCTCATTTTTTACACAGGTGTCACCAATTGAGAAATATGGTAGCTTCTTTGACACCTATTTTCCAGAAATTCGCCATATTTGCCAGGAATCCGATTTGCTATTTTTAGTCAATTAGTTGAATTAGTTAGTTAATGTAACTGCTGGGTAGTTTCAATTTCGACCTAATTAAGGAGAGATAGAACTAATTCTTTGTAATTATAAAAGAGGGACAAAGGGACTGAAGAAGGGTTCGATTTTTGGGATAGCTTCAGGAGGTCTGCAGGCTTGTTCATGAGTTCAGACTTGTTCATGAGTTAAGTATAAATCTCTTGTATGCATTTGGTGATGAAACTATGAGATATATGACACTTTTACCCTTTAGTTTCTGTGTTGGCTTCATTGTTCAGCTTGTCTAGTTGCTTAATTGATATACTCATTACTGGGTTATGTTTATATGCTGGTGATGCTTGTCTTTTATGAATGAACTTCAATATTGTTTTCTGTTGGATCTTGTTGAATTTATTATGCATCTTTGTATTCTTTTGTTTATGATTCAGTTATTACTTTGCTCATGAATGCATTACCTGTCTTTCCCCAAAAGTTTACAACCACTAAAACATTGCAGAAACCCTAAACCTAATATGTTTTATTGAATTTTATCTTGAGTGTGTGTTGGCTTGTTTCTCTGGCCTTAGAAACAATTTCTGGCACAAACATATGGATTTCCCAAATGATAGATGTATTTACTTTAATCATTGATGATAGTCCAATTTAGGGATAATGGGAACCAAGATTTCAAATTTTAGATAACTCTTTTGAGGCCAGGAATATGAGTTTCATTTTTTACCTCTGTCTTCGGGTAGCTCCCAGCTTGGACACCCCAAGATTCTAACATATGGTAAATAGAAATATTCGTTTGTTCCTCATTCCCATGCCATTTTTCACTTTTGTGCTTTTGGAATTTTGTCCTTTCTGAGTCTTCCTGCATGGCTTCTTTCTGTTTTTTATTCAGGATCCTCTATCCATAGTGTCCTTTTGTGTGAGAGATGTATTTAATTTTCAGCTCACGGACGGAGAAGAACTTTGGCAATCTTGTACTCATATGGTTCAGTACTTTGTTTTGATACATATTGCTTTCTTAGGATATTTTGACTCTTATTTTCCTTTTGGCTTTCAATTCTTGGCATGGGATCATTTAAATATAATATATTGTTTACCTTTCTTCCTCTCCATGGTTCTTTTGCTCTCTCCCCCTAAGACATTTTTTAAATGTGAGATGGATGGAGCCTCAAAATAGTATTCCAGACCTTTTGATCCTGAGTTATTTTAAAAGGATTAAGTAGGACTTCAATGTGTTCATAGCCATTTAGGAAAACTACTGAACTAGAAGAAGTTCTTTCAAATAAATTAATAGTACACAGTCTTATAATCCAGGATTTTAGTTAATTAATAATTCTGATGAACTCCATGCAACCAAAAGTTTGCTTCTTTATTAAAATCAATCACATCCTAACTACAACAAACAAAAATAAATAAATCAAAACAAAACAAAGCAATCAGTTTATTTATGTACAAGATAACCAAGAAATAAAAATCAAGAAAATAAAGTTTGAGAACTAAACCATTAACTGGTAAGTTCTCTGCCCACCCCTGTAAATCTTACAACTTGTAAGTCGAGGGGCTAGGCTTGGCTGCAAATTGAAAAAGGCCTACCCATTATCTAGTTCTACTGAACTTGAATTAAAAACTACATCTGAAACTAAATCTACTATTTTACAATCGATTTCATCATCCCGTGAAAATCAAAGGAGATCGGGCTGGGTGTCAGGTGAACTGCTGGCTTCTTCAGCTTGGTAATTTCCCAGTTCTAGTTCAACGAAGTAATTTCCCAACACAGAATTCACTGGTTCATTTTTTCCCTCCAACTAAGTAACATTGTGCTTCATTTGAGGCTCTCTTAATACTTTTATCTAATTGGGAATTCCCTTATGAGGCAACCACAGTGTGAACATTCTGACCAATCTCAACTCAAAACAAGTCCATACGCATTAGGTATGTCTGCTACTACAATATAAATGTACTGACATACCTTTTCATTTGCAGATAAGCGAATCAGAACATCTTCCATTTCCCCGATTACTTTCACAGTTGTCCTGTCTAACTGAATAACCTACCAGGTAGACGGTTTAGGTTGCCCCTTGATCTTCTTGCAGACTGAAAGTAGCATAACATTGACTGATGCCCTTGAGTCTACTAAACATTTGTGCACATTATAGTTGAAAATCTCAAAAGTTAGGAGAAATGGTGGGGTTTTATACTTAGACTTACCCCCCACACTTACTTCACCAATTTCTTCTTCAGGTTGGTTGTCAGTGGGAAGCTCTTCTTCTAGTACTTCAAGTTCTTTTAACAATTTCTCTTTTTGCTGAGGTACATTACACATTTCAAACAATGAAATATTTGCCTTAGCTTTTTTAATATCTTCCACAATATCATACCCCATCGCATGCTCTTTGAGATTCTTCTTGACATTATTAATCTTATCTTAAACAGGATTAATAGGCATGTTAATTTTCTTCGGATCTTGACTTGTAATGGTAAATTTGGGGATTTTATCAGTTGTAGTGTTCTTCTGTAACTTCTTCATATTTTCTTGAATTTTCTTAATCTTCGGTAGTATTGACTTGTCTTCTTTTACCAAACCCTGACTTCTTGTTGTCACATTGGTTTCTGATGTTTCCTCTTGTTTCATAAAACCTTCTTCTAATGTATTAAACATTGAGACACAATCCCATAAAAATAAAGCATCTTCCTCTTGTTTTTCTATGGATTGATTATCTTTTTCTTCCCCTATATCAGTTTCTGTTAGCTTGGAGTCCAATAACTGATTCATTACCAACATCATAAAATTTATCCATTGGGGGCAATTCTTCTCAGAATGAGGTTGCTGATGAAAGGTGCAAAAATTATCCATGCCTACATCAGTTAAATTCATTACTGCAGGACTGTGTGGATGAGGTTTAGATTGATCATTGTCCTCTCTCCTTTTATAGGAAGGATTATATGATTTTTGAGCTTCCTTTTCTTTTTCTAAATCTATTACTTTGTTGGATAGCTTCTGCATCATCTTCAACTTCCCTTCAAAATCCTATGACCACTCATCCTTAGGCTTAGTCAGTAGTAAATCTTTCTTACCGACAAAAGTATTTTCTTCCGACTGCATAGGACCATCTCAGCCTCTACCCTCTTAGCTTCCTCATAGGTTTCTGATAATGTAGGTTTGACTGACATCTTGGAAAACATGGCCAAGTTAGGCCCTAGAGCTAAAGTGTAGTATTCAATCAGAACTTTTTCAGATGGCTTATCGGCTGTAGTAAATTTTTTTAAATAAGTAGCAAATCTTTGACTGAAATTATGCACTTTTTCTTTCCTTTCTTTCTTTAAAGCGCATAACCCTTTCATTAAAGTTGCATGAGTTTTCTAGACTGCATATTTGCTTCTAAAAATTCTCTCAAATGTGTCCCAGTCTGTGATTGAATTTGCAAGAAGCCAAACTACCATGAGGCTGCTACTCCTTTCAAGGTGTGTGGAAACAATCTATAGACCACATCTTCATGCTCTCCAGCCCATAGTCCTTCCATATCCAAGTAAAAACTTTGCAAATGATCATCTACCAGAATTTTTTCACTTGGGTCAAACTTAGGCAACATTTTCTCAAATGCTTGAGGCAAATCATGCAAGGGAGGTACCAGGTTTAAAGGTGACCTAGCCTTCCAAGAAGGTGGTGGAGGTGGTTGATTTGCATTTACATTAGCCATGATTTTGAGTGGAGAATGAGGTGGTGACTAAACAAGGGTATGAACAGGTGAACAATAAGGTGTATCTAGATCGAATTGATTCAGAGGTTGGTCAAATTCCTATAAGGTTGCTTCTACCAATTCTTCAAGGTCTTCTACCAACACCGAGTCTTCTAATTTAGGGCAATCTTTCTTATGATATTCTCTTCTGGGTAAGATAGGAATGATCGGTAATCCTCCAATATTCTTCGCATATGCCCTAGTAATTCTTCTCAAATCATTAACTACTTCATTATCGATAGAATACAAATTCTCTTTACCCTTCTCTTCAGGAGTTGGATTGGGAAACAAACTATTTTCAAAACTGCCACCGGTGGAGTGATTTTGAGGAAATAGGTTTCCTCGTCCAGCAATGCACTAGCGGCCGTCCTTCTAGCACCAAAAACTATTGAGGCCTGTAAAATCACAGGTAACAAGAGTTAGGGATTCTCCCCAATAAAAATTCCCAACTAGCCTATTATTTTTTGGTATGGGAATCCATCCAATTTATAGTCCGGCTATCGTAGGTCAAGTAACAAATTAAAAGGTTTTACCGGTTACGGCCCTCTCCACCGTGTATATTTTTAGTTTTTTGTGTTTACATATGATGTACAAGTGCCTATCTAAAAATGTAGATTGATAGAGATAACGAGGAGAGTCACAATGTGATGTGCAAGTTCTTACCTCTCGTCTTACCTCTCTCGCATCTAAATCATACACAACAAGAAACTAAAATTAACTAACTAACTTATCCCTAGGGAGCAAAATGATCAGTTATCAATGAGTAATGTATTTCTGTGCATGCATTAAGAAATTACAGATAGCTGTTATTTATTTCAGAACACATGAACAATAATAGATATATGAATAACAAGATAGCTTATTGTTTATGATAACCTTCATTACTTATAGTGGAAATTTCATAGAATAAACTAGAGTGATCTCATAGTTAGAATGAGTTAGAATGATCTCACAGTTAGATTCAATGAGTTAGAATAATCTCACAGTTAATGGATGTGAGTTGAAAATGAAATAGTTCACTTTCAACTGATCCATAGCAAAGCATTTGAAACATTCCACCAAGATTTCTCCAGCAGGAAACTTATAATTCTTTATTGCAAAAGGAAATAGTTATTCTTACAACATACTCTCACAAATCTATCTAGGAAAAAGTCCCTTTTACATCTAACTCTCCTATATTTATACAAAAAAGCAAAACCTTTGGGCTACCCCCAAATGACTTTTGGGCTTTCCCAACCTCTCAATCCCAAAATTTTGTCTTTTAGTAAGTGCTCATAATTTATACAATATAATACATTTTAAATCTAGAATTTATAAAACACTTTATAAAGAGGGGCCCACTTGGTCATTTATGAATTTTTTCCATGCTTGGGCCTCTGCTGATATGCTTCAAATAAACATTAGGATTATACTTATGTCAAAGAAAACTCAATGACAACAGAAAGCGATCAATCTTGGCATACCAAGCCCTAGGGGCTTGCTTGAGCCCATACAATGATTTCTTTAACCTGCACACTAAAGATGGATTAGAAACAAAACATTCAGGTTTCTGCATGTAAATCTCTTTAGTGATATCTCCATTTAGGAAAGCACACTTCACATCCATGTGATGTACCTCCCACTACTTCGAAGTTGCGATGGATAAATCTAGCCTTATGGAGTCCATCTTTGCCACTGGTGCAAAGGTTTCATTTTATTCAATACCATGTACTTGTAAGTAGCCCTTGGCTACCAATCTTTCCTTATATTTCAAAGGTGAACCATCAGCAGCAAACTTAGTCTTGAAAATGCGCTTACATTGAACTAGCTTCCTCCCTGGGGGAAGATCAACCGGTTCCCAAGTGTTGTTCTTCTGGAGCAAGCTGAATTATTATTTCATGGATGTTTACCATCTTGGATCATGTGCTGCATCTTCATATGTCTGTGGATCTGATTCAACCATTAGACAGCACTTCTCAGCAAATAAGGGATCTTTCATACACAAGGCACTCTCAAAATGAGATCTAGTCCTCCTAGTGTCACTAGGATTTCCAGCTAGTTCCCCAGCTGCATGAATGGTCTTTGCTGTCATTATCAGACATATCAGAATTAGAAAACTCATTAGTCTCTCCATTTACAATTAATGGATCCGGTGGTGAAGAAGACTCTCCAACTTCAACTGCTACTAAAGGCTCTTCTTGGAACTGAACACTTCTTTGAATGAAATATTTATTAGTGCTCAAGTTTATTAGCTTGTACCCTTTGGAATATTTAGAATACCCAACAAATAGGCACTCTTGGCTTTGGGGCTGCAAAGCCTTTCTCTTTTCAGTTAGAATTCTAGCCTAAGCCTTTGAGCCAAAAATCCTAAAATGGGTCACATCTGGCTTGTGCCCACTCCAAGCTTCAAAAGGAGTCATACCAACAAGCTACATACGAGGCACCCTATTATGGATGTAGGATGCATCTTTTATAGACTCGGCCCAAAAATTTGGTGGCAAAGTATTGGGCTCGATCATGCAGGTTGCCATCTCCTTCAGTGACCTGTTCTTGCTCTTAGCAAGACCATTTTGCTATGGTGTGTAAGGGATCAAATGTTGCATCTAAATACCTACATATTTACAATATTGAATGAAATGAGACTTGACATACTCACCACCATTGTCAAATCTGAGGATCTTGAGTCTCCTCCCAAACTGGTTTTCAACTAAGGCTTTAAAGACTTTGAAAAGGTAAAAAACTTCAGACTTATGCTTTAGGAAGTAAACCCAACAATACCTGGAAAAGTCATCTATGAAGGTTAGTGCATATTTGGCTTGACTCATGGACATATGAGGAAATGGAACAACAATGCCACTGTGGATCAACTCAAGAGGTGAAAAGGTTCTCTCATGACTAGCTCTCTCAAATCAGAAAGATACTTGTAGTTAAAATGGGCAAATCTTTCATGCCAAAGCTTGCTTGCCTCATTAGAATGAATTTGAAGAGCAGAGGGGTTTGAGTAGGGTAGAAAATGGGAAAACATGTATACCTTCAAAGTGTGATCAACAACACCTTTTGCTATGACTTTACCATTCGAAATCTCAATGATTTCAACATCATAGAGGGAGAAGATGACCTTACTTGGAGACCCAGTGTGATTCATATGATACACTGACAAGAGATTAGAGGAAAGACCTGGAGAATACAACACATTATTGAACTTACCATGGTCAAGATCGATGCTTCCTTTCCCCAAACTGCCAGTGAGAGAGTCATCTCCCAAAAATATTGGTGGACCTTTCGACATGTCAAGAAAGGAGGATGCCTCTTTTGTCAAAACCATATGTCTAGAAGCTCCAGAGTCTAATGATGAAGCTAGGTGAGCTTGATGTGCCAGCAACCAAGGCATGTACTCTCTCTTTGTCCTCTGAATTTGATCCTCCTTCCCTCTTCTTTGAGCAATCAAGGAGGGAGATGTTATTCTTCTCTAGGATTTCAGTCAACATGTCAATTTGCTTCTTCATACAAGAGCTCTTAGGATGATAGCCCTTACTGCATTATGTGCACTTGCTCATTTCTCATTTGTTCTTCTTCTTCTGGAAGTTCCTCTTGGAGCCTTGGGGCTCCTCTTCATACTTGTTCTTGTCTCTCTTTTTCTCAGGTGGATTTTTAGCTTTTTTCTTGATTTTTGAATCCACCATTGAATCTCCAGCAACCAAATATTGGTCTTTGGAAGGTTTGATGGTGCCCATCATCACCAACTTATCTTGTTCCTATGTGAGGGATTCCATGAACTTTGCAAGCTTAGGCATCTTTGAGGCTCGAGCTATCAACTTGGTGGCATGGAAGGTTGAAACAAACACTGAATAGTCAGGGACAAGCTTCAAGAGTATGGCCAAAACTAGTTGCTCTTCCTTCTTTTCAATCCCACACTGTTTTAGATGCAAAATAAGGGCTTTAAACTTGGAAAAATAGAGTTGCAAGGATTTGAAGCTACTGCGACTCAAGGAGATCAGCTCATTCTCGATTTGATGTCCTCTCATCTCATCTATCTTACCAAAAAGCTGTACAAGCATCTCCCACACTTCATTTGGTGATTTCAATCCATCAAGATGGAAAAGGGGGTCTCTTGAAATGCTTAGACACAAAAGACCACATGCCTCATCCCTCCTATTGTGCCATTTGATTTTCTCTACAGCTGCATTCAGCTCTGCCTCAGTTTCCATAGTAACCCTATAGAGACTTTGCTCTCAACAATATCTCCATATTAGCTTTCCATTCAAAAAAATTAAATGGAGTCAAGATGATTTTCTAAGATTTCTTCATAGTTCAGAAACTATGCCCTTCAGTTAGCAGAATATACTCCCAGTTAAGATGTCAAACCTGAAATACCAATATGGAAGGAGATAAATCGATCTACAAAGGCTCTAATACCATGTGGAAATTGAACCCAAGAGATAGAACAATTACACTCACAAAATCGCTAATCAAACATGCAAAATTAACATCGAAGGAGGCTAAAATTGGAGCATAACACTAATATGTATTGAATAAGTTTACAATAGCCAACCTTGTGAAGTAATAGGCTGCTCCAATATATAATTACATGAGAGATTCAAATGAATAAGGATGCCATTCGAATTAGTAAAAAAGTAGGCTTACTAAATGTTACAGCTGATTTTACCACACATGGTGGATCACACCTTTATGGCCTTCCCTGTCCCTTTGCAGACTCTTTAGACTTGATGGACCATTTTTGTACCTTTGATGTTTCCAATATCATCCCTAAAAACATGCATTATTTCCAATACACGACTTTTAATCCCTTTCTCGCGTATATATGTGGATATGACCCTCAAACCCACGTACATCGGGATGTGTGCAAAAGGCCAAATAGTTTTGGAGTTTTCCTTGATGTGGATCCGAGTCAATTGTATCTTGGCCTTCCATATGCCTTGAGATCACTCATATTTGACCTTCCATTACCCCATTGAAGCACTATATAAGGAACCCTTTGGATACATTGAAAGGGGAGGAATTGAAAAGCAAGAAAACTATAGTCCATTGTTGCTGGAGCTTATACCTGAGTTTGCATCCCTTTTTCCCTTGTAGCACTTTGTGTTCTTCCCAAGCTTACCTTTGCTTGTGAGCTTTCTATCGAGAGATGGAGGATTGAAGTAGTGGAGGCCCAAGTGGAAGACTTCATTTCTTCGATTCGCAGACGTGCCAACAGAGGTTGTCACTATTATAGTCTCTGATTTATATTAATAGAAATGTATTTTCCTATACAATAATGTGTATTTAAATGAGTATTGAATCCATGGATGCTTTTAAATGCTTATATGTTATTTATTATATATGATAGAGTAGGTCTAACATGATTGTAGAGCATTCTTGTCTTATTTGCTGAATGTTGAGAGAGCAAATTGTTAATACAAGTGAGAGTGGAAAAGCTCAACGGGGATCTACATCGACCATCCGGAATAAGGTATGTTTCGATATCCTTTAGTGTTAGATGTTTGGTTTCTCTTGCATATAGGAAAGGATTGATTTCTGCAGTTACTTTGTCTTTTGTGGTACCCCAAGCCATAGGAAGTTTTCTCTGTAACAGAATTGGCGACCAAACTAGGGATGTTCCTTGTTTTTCTTTGGGATTTGGGGGCACAATGTGCTTGATATTCTTGACTTTCTCTTTGTTTCTCCTTGTTTCTATGTTGCATTTTATAGTATGTTCATCCATTGACACTCCCCTTTATTGGTTTGACCCCTGGCCTTCTTTTTACCACTATCTTCTCTGTATACGCAGGTTTTTGGCCAAAAGTTGCATACATACACGGATTTTTAGCCAAAATTCGCTTATACATGTAGGGTTTTGGCCAAAATCCAGGTATACATGTAGGTTTTTGGCCAAAAGTCACGTATATACGTAGCTGTTCTTTAAATAGTCACGTACATCCTCCCTTTTGGTGAGTTTGATGTTGTGGGAAGAAGTTGGGTGGGTTGTGAGTGTGGTTGGGTCTTCCTTGGTTCTGATGTTGTCTGTTGGATGCTCCTTTTGTCACTAGAGACTACTTTTTCATTGATTTTTATTTGAAAGTAGTTTTAGTCATTTATCCTTTTTGTTTTGCCATTAGTGCATTACTCTTTTTTGTGTCAGTGTCTTGCTTGGCTTGTGTTTTATACTTGCTACAGAGACTGAGAGTTTTAGATGACTTTTATTGCATTTTTCATGCTTTTATATTGAAAAATACAAGTTAGTTTCATTTTTTGCATATGGATTTAAGGAGGTAGTTTCATTGGATTCCTTGGATGAGAGTTTTATTTAGGATTTCATATAGGAAGGATTGCATTGGCATTCAGAAAGGAATATATATTTATGCATCTCATGTAGTGGCATACCCTATTTCATTTGACAAAGATTACACTTAGCATTGTTTGTTATGGTGTGCATATTTACTTCACTGCTGAGTCATAACTTCATTAGTTGCACGATCATTTCCCTTTGAGTAATTACATCCAATTAAAATCAACGCATAATAAAATGAATTACACTCTTTTATTTTATAGGGTGCATCAACAAGATTAGGTTTTAGAGTCTTGGAATAGTTCATTGAGTGTTAATTTTCCAAGACTACTAAACAACAACAAGTAGGTGTCTGTCTTTTGGTGTCACCCCCTAAGAAAATTTTCAAATGTGAGATGGATGGAGCCTCGAAATAGTATTCCAGACCTTTTGATCCTGAGTTATTTTACAAGGATTAAGTAGGACTTCAATTTGTTCATAGCCATTTAGGAAAACTGTTGAACTAGAAGAAGTTCTTTCAAATAAATTAATAGTACACAGTCTTATAATCAAGGATTTTAGTTAATTTAGAATTCTGATGAACTCCATGCAACCAAAAGTTTGCTTCTTTATTAAAATCAATCACATCCTAACTACAACAAACAAAAATAAATAAATCAAAACAAAACAAAGCAATTAGTTTATTTATGCACAAGATAACCAAGAAATAAAAATCAAGAAAATAAAGTTTGAGAACTAAACCATTAATTGGTAAGTTCTCTGCCCACCTCTGTAAATCTTGCAACTTGTAAGTCGAGGGGCTAGGCTTGACTGCAAATTGAAAAAGACCTACCCATTATCTAGTTCTACTGAACTTGAATTAAAAAATACATCTGAAACTAAATCTGTTGTTTTACAGTCAATTTCATCAACCCATGAAAATAAAAGGAGATCGAGATGGGTGTCATGTGAACTGCTGGCTTCTTCATCTTGGTAATTTCTCGGTTCTACTTCAATGAAGTAATTTCCCAACACAGAATTCACTGGTTCATTTTTTCCCTCCAACTGAGTAACATTGTGCTTCATCTGAGGCTCTCTTAATACTTTTATTTTATTGGGACTTCCCTTATGAGGCAACCACAGATGTGACCAATCTGATGTGAGGTATCCATTTAGCCTTGCTGACCAATCTCAACTCAAAACAAGTCCATAAGCATCAGGTATGTCTGCTACTACAATATCAATGTACTGACATACCTTTTCATTTGCAGATAAGCGAATTATAACATCTTCCATTTCCCCGATTACTTTCACAGTTGTCCTGTCTAACTGAATAACCTACTAGGTAGATGGTTTAGGTTTCCCATTGATCTTCTTGCAAACTAAAAGTGGCATAACATTGACTGATGCCCCTGAGTCTACTAAACAGTTGTGCACATTATAGTTGAAAATATCAAAAGTTAGGAGAAATGGTGGGGTTTTATACTTAGACTTACTCCCCACACTTACTTCACCAATTTCTTCTTCAGGTTGGTTGTCAGTGGGAAGCTCTTCTTCTAGTACTTCAATTTCTTTTAACAATTTCTCTTTCTGCTGAGGTACATTACACATTTCAAACAATGAAATATTTTCCTTAGTTTTTTTAATATCTTCCACAATATCATACCCCATCGCATGTTCTTTGAGATTCTTCTTGACATTATCAATCTTATCTTCAACAGGCTTAACAGGCATGTTAATTTTCTTCGGATATTGACTTGTAATGGTAAATTCAGGGATTTTATCAGTTGTAGTGATCTTCTGTAACTTCTTCATATTTTCTTGAAGTTTCTTGATCTTTGGTAGTATTGACTTGTCTTCTTTTACCAAACCTTGACTTCTTGTGTAGAAATTCAGGCCTGCCGT